>JAGFMF010012281.1:13489708-13595475 GCA_019455555.1 Galemys pyrenaicus
ATTATTAATATTGTTCTTATTCTTTTCCTTGATCCTCATTTGGTTCCCTTATGTTCCTCCTAAGGGAGGAACCATCTGGTATTTTTCTTTTGCCTTCTGTCAGTCAGTAATTTTTCATCTGTTGATTGTGGGAACAATAGGATTTTTCTGTAAACAGCTCTAGAACTCCATTGCAGGCAAGAAGAGGTAGAACAAGTGGATGAAAGAAATTATGTGTTGCTGTGCTTTCTTTAGCTAGTGCAGTTCCATTTTTTTCCCCAGTGGTAGTGTTGCATGAAATTAAACAAAAAACTAAGATCTGTGTCTTTAAAAGTATAGTTTAGACAATACAGATATATAAATGTATACTGAAATATATAAAAATGCTAACAGCTATATTTTTAAAAAAGAACCTATAATGTATTATGTAGTAATATAGAGTAACATTTTTATGTAGTTGTTTTGAGAAAAAGACTTGAAAAAGATATTCATACAAACTTAAAGTTTGTAGGTTTTGCTTTTCTCAACTTCACTAACACTCTTTCAGTTTGAATTGGAAATTGTTGTACTTCACAACTCCTAGACTTCTTAAAAGAAATACTTGGATTATAAAGTTAATCTAATATGATGGACTAAAAAAAATTTATGTTCTGCCATCTACTTGGATCATATGTGTTTATGGTGACTTGATAAAAACTACTTGCCCCTCCATTAGATGTTTGGTTGCTGTGTTTTCTGTTTCTGTGCTTTTAATTTTAGATCATTTTTGGCTGTTGCTCTTGACACTTTCAGTATGCTTACCTGAGTAGCCTACGCACAGTTAAATAATTTGCTGTTTGATTTATTGTGGGTTGGGAAATTAGGTAACCTCCAACACTGATTTTAATAAATTCTAAATAGGGGTACATTGTGTATCTGTGTTATTTTTGTGACAGAGCTCGTAGTGTTTTAAATATATTTGAGTTGTGTTCTGAGATAATCTGAAGATCTTGGAACAGTTCTCTTAGTTCGTGCTTTTACATTTTGCTAGGCAGGACTAGAGCATTGTTCAGTCTAGGGTTATTCTCACTGTTTAGCTGTAGTATTGAGGCAGCATCCTGCTGAGTGTTCTCTCTGCTAACCCTACTGTATTTTGAGATTATTGGGAATGAGTACTATTCTGGTCAGGTTTTAACTATTCCTCAAAGAAGTATTTCATATCTGTAAGATCTAAATTTATATTGTAATGATGAATTTTTCTTATTATTAGATATAGGAAAGTTTTAGGTTGTGGTAACTTAGCATTTGCATAGTTTGATGTATTTGTGACTTTCTTTTCTTCCCACCCCCAAATTCCTAAAAATGTAAAATGTTTTCAGTGTTACTGCAGCCATTATCTTGGCATTTATGTAGCTAATTTGTTCTTTAATACATGCTGAATAAAATAGTACTCTTATATTTTAAAACCCCTTTGCCAGTACCTTCTGTACAACTACTGAAATATTCACCTGTCTCATGTTTCTCTGGGTCCTGTTGGGGTGCTCACAGCTTTTGAGTGGGCCGAGTGATTAGAAGACTGAGTATTATCCTGATTGACCTTTCCAGTAGAGTTGAAATTAATGACTCCAATTCCTATAAGGATTAACAGAAAAGTGATTCATTAAAGCTACTCCTTTACCAAAAATAATTACTCATAGTTAATCACAAATGTAAGTTGTAGAACTTTAAGTGAGATGTCATTGTCATTTTAGTTAATCCTAAGAGAATCTTGGATGTGCATTTCAATACTGGAATGCAATTTTTTGGATTAGATGTCTACCTTTATTAAAACCTGCCTGCTAGTAGTGGCAGGTCCAGTAAAGAAGTAGTTGCTAGTATATATTCTGTACACTATTTGGCCCAGATTAATTCTAATGCTATCATAATATTTTTGAAAAACTATTTTCTTCATCTCTTTTGCGAGTAGCATGTAAGTGGTAAATTAGTATTTCTATACATTGATAAGCTTAAGAAATGATCAGTGAATACTAATCAAATGTAAGGTATCTGTGAAGTTTTCCAACTTATAAATTAAATTGTTTTTTAATATATATTTAGGCAAAAATCACCTGTAGAAAACTATTAAAAATTCATACTGCTTAACTAGAGTGAGATTATTAGAAAATTCTTAATTTTACATTTTAAAAAAAGTGATTTTTAAGGGTTTCTGAAAGGGATTCTGTCTATATGATGAATTTGGTGAATTCTTACCTCAGAATCCAGAGTGTGAAGATGTGCAGTATGAATAAGACCTAAAAGGAAAGAAGCTTTTAATAATACTACTAGCTGAATAAATTTCATTTGGGAAAGAGGGCAGCCTACATTCCACCACCAGAATTAGTTACTTCCAATTGACTAAATGTCACTTAAACTAGTTCAAAGCTTGTCTGGGAATAGAATGTATCAAAATGAGAAATGGTTTAGAACTGATACAGAGGCATTTAAGTCTTTGTGGTCTGCTGTGATATAAGGAGGGGTTTTCTGACCCATTGGCAAGTGGGAGTCTATACCACTGAAGTGATGTTTCACAGGTTGTTAAAAAAAAAAATCATTTCTGATGCTAGTACTATTGAGTCGCCAAGTTAAAACACCAGATGTTAAGGTCTTCTTTTTAGTTAGCTGGTGAGACTCCCACTGCTGACATTTTACAGGGGGAGGGAAAATACTTCATGAACTCCAATATGTGAATGTTCAGAAAGTATTAACTCTTACCAGTGTGTGCCAAGGTCTAGAACCTAGAGATAATAGATATTTTGTGAATGAATAGGAAATCTCTTGCCCCCACATTGTTCTTTGTAGAAATCAGAAAGTAAGAAAGCAACTGCCAACTAGTCTTTGTAATTATGAATGTAAGAGGAGAAGGTACTATTTTTTTTCTGCCAATGTTAGGAAAAGGTTGGGTCAGGGAAAAATGTGCAGCGAAGGTGCTGAGCTAAGTATTGAAGGATGGATAAGAATGTGTTGTGCACTGAGGGAGGAAAGGGCATTCTAGGGAAAGGCATTAAGGCTGAGAGGGCAGTTCATTTGGGGACCCGCAGGTAGTTGATAGAATGCTAGCCAGAAAACCATGAAATAATGGCAATAAATAAAGCCAGAATGGTAGCCTAGGGCTCTTCATGCATTGTTTCATTCTACCTTGCAAGGTTTGGACATTGAGTCAGGCGTTGAGCTATTGAACAGGAGGAACACAAAGAGCTATGGTGATGGTGCACAGGTGAACTGGTGGTGGAAAATCTGTGGGACTACACCTAAGAAAAGAAAGCAAACATTGTAAGAAAAAAAAAAAAAAGATTTACATAGTGAAGAACAGACTGACATTAGATACCAGAGAAGGGAGAGAAGGGTACAGGTAAGGATAAATGGGGTAACAGGACAATATGAAGAGATGAGTGACAATATGTGGTATCCTTTGGGGATGGGGCTACCTTTTGAAATGAACTTCCAGCTAAAGATACTTTACTTAACCTTTCTATTTCTTTTTCCTTGAAGCAAGGAAATACCTACATGCAGGATCATCTTTAAAAAAAAAAAAATCATGTACTTAGAACCTAATAGAGAGACTTACTTTTAAGGAAAAGCTAGAATGGGATAATATCTGAAAGAGATTAAATAGCACCACTAGGAAACTGGCAAAAATGATCAACACAAATCCCAAAACTTAGTCAAAGTGGACCAGTTGAATTTTGAGCTAGGATTAGTGGTAATTTTAGCAAGAGCACTTTCAGTGGTGAATTGGGGCCAGAAGCTAGATTACAGTGGATTAAGGAATGAACATGTGGTGAAGAAGTATTAACTATTCTTTTCAAAAGCTTGGTTTTAAAAGATTCTGTGTCTTTTTATTTTGAGCCTGTGCTATCCATTATGAAGCTTCATGTACAAGGTAGTGCTTTTAGTCATTTTCAGATTTTTAGATGCATGTACAACTTTGAAAGTTTATCTCTAAGCCTTCTCTGGGTACTTGATGCTAGGTTTGAGGACAATTTAATTTCTTAGCAATATTTTTTTTTAAATATTCAACATTCAGCAACACTTGGTGAATGCTAGGACTAAAATAACTTTTCTTAAAAAGAACAAACACAAAACCTAGCTTATTATTGTTGAGATTTGGAATAGAGACACATAATTTAGATCAGAGGTGGTATGTGCATATTTTTTACTATGGAGTTATCAAACACTCACAAAGGTAGACTTTTTCAAGTCCAACACCCAGCTCAAGCAGTTAAGATACTGACTGTCTTATCTATTCTTTTCCACCCCCTTTTTACCTAGACTGTTAAAATACAGGCTTGACATTCTAGCTGATAGATATTTCAGTGTGCCTCTCAGAATTTATTTTAAGGAAAACATCATAACTGCTGCAATATTTTTACACAAGACAAAATTAATGATAGTTGAGAAAAATAGATCATTAAATTCCCAAAGGGCAGAGGAGGAAACACACCACTGCAAGTCTTGCTGCTCAGTGTTGTGTACTTTTGGGCACTGACCTCTCACGTCCTTGTGAATTCTGATTTTCTTCTTTCCTCCCATTTCTTAGATATTAAGCGCTGCAGGTTAAAGTTCCTTGGAATTAAAGCTGTTTATAACCTAAATAAGAAAGTTGCATAGTTTTTATCAAAATAGACTTTATTTCACTTTATCTTATTCTTTACTGTGTACCATTTTATTCTGGACTTGAGGTGTTACTTTTTTGACTTTACTAATAGGTTAAAAAGAAAATCTTTTTTTTTTTTTCCATATGGAAATGCCCTATAGTCAGAGGAGGGTACTGAGTAATCAGTGGATGGGTGAGGTGGCAATACTGTGTAATACTGGGCAGTCGGAAAACTCATGATGCATTTTTGCTTGAAAAACATAGAAGAAAATATCTCATGACTTTTCCGACAACCCAATAGTTCCATGATTGTTTTCTACTGCAGTCCATGATTGGTCAGTTCATCATTTCTACGATTAACTGATACCTTAGATGATATTTCCCCCCATCTAAAGAGAAGGTCTTTCTTCTTAATAATACATTTGGTGGTGGGAGGGGTGATTTCATCACAAGGTAGAAGATTATAGAAGGGCATGGAACATTTTTATTTTTTATTTTTAAATGATTATAGAATCACAGGAAGAGAACCTGTGTACTCTACACCCGTCTCTCCCAAATAGTTACATCTTAAAGTAAGTGTATGTAACTATAGTAAGTAATCAGGACTTTGACATCCATGCAATATGTATGTACTTCTGTCATTTTATCACATTTAAATTCATGTAACCATGAATGAAGATACTGCAGTGGAGATACAGAACTATTTCACTACCACAAGTATTCTTAACCCCTGCCCACCAGACCTAGTGCTACTCCTCTAGAGTCGTATAACTCACTCCCTGTAATCCGACATCCCTGACTGGTGGCAACTATTAATTTGTTCTCAATTTCTACAGTTTTCTTAATTTGCAAAGGTTGTGTAAATGGACTCAAAAATTACGTAGTATTTTGAAATTGATTTTTTTTGGTTAGCGTAGTGCTTTTAAAATTCATTCAAATTGTGTGTATCAGTAGTTAATTCTGGATGTTTTTAAAGCAAAAGTAAATGTCCTGTTAACTCATTATACCAAAATGTAGTCTGCCCCAAACTACCCAACATCAAGTTTAAAAAGGCCTATGGATATTTTACTGTGTAGATGTATTTACATTGTAAAATTTCTATTAAAACACATAATTTAAGCCCTCCCTGGTGGCACAGTGGGTTAAGCAACGCACTATGAGGCAAACCGCAGCCACTGCAGCACGAGTTCGAACCCTGCCGCCGGCTGAGGAGGTGAACCCATATGGCACAGCAGACCTCTCCTACCTGGCCTGCTGCTCCCCTCAGCAGTGTATTTCAGTCCATCTGCCTGTTCTGCTGCCTGCTCTGTCTGGTGGATTCTCTCACCTCCCCGAACCTCTGGCATGTACCTCAGTGCTTGTATGCATAAATAAATAAATCTTAAAAAATAAAATAAAATACATAATTTATCTTCTTAGATTATGTCAGAATTAATTATAGAAAGCTTAGAAGTAGGTTAAGACCACTGTTCCTTGGTTATCCTCTTTTTTAAGTGGTTTTTCAATTAATAGACCAAGTTTTGGTGAGCTATTCTTTTTGTTTTCTTTGAAATAAATTCATATTTATAGAAAAATAGTAGTACAAAGAACTCCTTGTATCTGCTTTTATAAATTATTTTCTTTTCTGTATTTTCCCCCCTCTTACATGAATCCAGTTCAGGAATGGATTTAGTTGTCTTTTCTCTGGAGTTCTTCAAACTTTGTCTTTTATGAAATTAAAACTTTTGGTGAATCTAGGCCAGCTTTTTTATGATGGTCCCCATCTAGAATGCTATAGGAGTGATATTCTGTTCTCAGTGAATCTACCTTAAACACGCGTCAGTCGGTATCTCATTTTGAGCACCTAGTGAAGATGTTTGATTTCTCTACTATGTGGTTATTATATATTAGAATTACAAGTAATATACTGTCTGTGGGAAGACACTTTGGGACTGTGGAAATATTATGTTCTGTCAAGCTTGAACCTCAAGATTTAGGGATGGTTCTTAATGATACTTACCAAACTAGTCTTTGTACAATAATCTTTACTTTGATGTTTGAAAGTAAGTGAAAGCCTTCCTAGATTTATTTTATCCTGAAAATTCACCTTGATTTTGGAAACACTAATTTGCCTATTTATTTTAAGACTGATTTGTATTCATTACATGTAATAAATGCCAGTGCATTTTAATGTAGATTGTTTTTTAAATCTCTGGGTTCATTTTTAATCCTTTGCTGCCCTCTGCAGGTCTATGAATATAGATCTTTGGAGCAAGGTAAGTACTCCTAATATTGCAAATCATAAAGTGATGTATAAAAACCTATTAAGAGCAAAATAGCTTCACATATTTATGATGTACTATTATGGTTTATTGAATTTAGAATCTTGAAGTTGGTAGTTTTAAAATTCATTCTGATGCATTAAATTTATTATTAAAGCTGTCCTTGACTCCGTTCTTAATTCTTCGTAAGGTTTTGAACTTTTCCAGAGAACAACTGTTAGCATTATTGCAGTAACATTTGACCATACAGATTTAATAATTTTTAAAATGTTTACATGTATATATACATTTGTGTAAATATATCTTATATGAATGATAAGCAGGCCAGTTATTAATGGCTATCTTTATAAAAAGTAAACTGCTCTTATATAGATATTTTATACATGTATCATTTTGCTGAATTGGAAGAAATATTTGTAATTTAATAATATGAGAATGCACATTGTTTACTGAAATCCCTAATTTAAATACTTCTAATTCTATTTTTAGTGTTACACTGTTGCCACTCAAAGTATATAATCATGCATCATATGTGCGTGAAATATTCATGCTTAGTAGTACTTTTGTGACCAAAAAGATTTTTCATTGGTTTATTCATTAAGTTTTTTATTCAAAGTTTGGTATTAAAAATGGCTGGCATATATAATATAAAACTGCAGGTTCTGGCGTTACTTACTGTCTTTCTTCTACTTGTATCTTTCTTGGTTAAGAGACAGTTTATAAGTGGGAATAATTTTGTCGTGCTTTGTTTTTGAATAGTTTCTGTCTGAGCCTTCTTTGTAGTACAATTTTTATGGTAGAATGAGGGGGTATAGCATCAGTTTTGTTTAGTTTCCCATTTAACCGAATATAGTAGCACCCAACACTATTTTAAGAACAAATAAGTTCAGTCATAGAATGTACTAAAGTAGTCAGTTTCTAATGCATATCACTTTGGAAAACAGCTCTATTTTAACATTTTTATTATCTTCAGCCTGAAAGGCGACTATATAAAGAGCAATCAAACGCTGTTCAAAAGTTATAAGTTAATATTAACAGATTTTGTGATCATTTTCATCTTGAAATATACATTTGGATTTTTTTATTTTAAATTTTGTCAGAATCAATGTTGAAAATAAGTATTGTGTATGTCATTTAATGTTGTGTTTATTCAATGACTAAGACCCAGTGAGAACAAAATGTATTAGCACCTTTCATCTTTTTTACTTTAATGCCATTAAAATGACTAGGGAGATGTCATTTGAAAGACAACAACAAATACTTTTTTAGTTCCGGATATTTTACTTTATTATTTCTGTAAAACTTCATTTAAAAGACAGAAATGTGTCCGCTTTCAACAAGACCAAGAACAATATAAGAAGTAATATTGGTTGATAATTCCTGTAAGCTGTTTACTGTTTATAACAATATATAAATAGTTCATTTAAAACAACACACAGCAAAATCAGTTTAGAGGTTTTCTTAGTGTCATTTCATAAATCATTGCAGTTTTCTTCCAATATAGGTTTGTTTTGCTTTTGTTTTTAAAAGGTAAACCTATTATTTAAAAATGAAACAATCTCCTTGGCAGGTGGGGGTGGTATTGAATTACTGTGATATAGAATAATACCTTACTCGGTGAGGCTATATTATTTCAAGAATTCAATTTCAGATTGTGTTTGTTCCTTTTTGCCTCTCTTGCTGCAATGCACAAATTTTCTGTCTTACCAGATAACAGAACAGTTGTATAAGAATGGACGTTGCCAGGAGCCTCCAGGACCAACGGGTAGCGTTTCAATTTCGATGATTGTAACTTATCCACAAATTCATTCTTCAGTGTAATGATTGCCTAGGAGGATCACGCCAGTAAACATTTTCTATTTGAACATGAGATTGAAAACATTTGGTTATAAATCTTTGTATTGATAACCATACTACTTTGAGATCTATAGGTGTTTGGTTTTATCATAATTATTTTTTTGAAGATAGGCTTGGAGCACTTTCTTTTCAGATATTGAAAGAATGCTTAGCACCAATGGAAACAAATTTAGTGTTTGTGATTTTAATATCTTGCAGGTATAGTCAATTTTAAACATAAAAAGTAATAAACCAATCCTATAGATTTTTTTTCCTTTTAAATAAAACCTTATTGCCCCAGATATATTATCTTGATATTTAGCGATTATTCATTTTCATATAATGAAAAATACTATATATGGTCTTCTTTAAGAAGGTATCCTTGAAAGTTGAAATTTCCTATCCTAAGTATTAACACATGGCCCTATACATTTTATGCTTGAATGCATAGGAAAATTACTGTTGTTACAAAACATCTTTGTTAATCTTGGTTTTTCATTGACTAATAGGCAGCTCTCCACAAGATTACTATATCTGCTTATTAAAATTATTTAACTTTCTGTACTCAACATTTAACCATCTTTTCAAGTTTTATGTGTTTCCCTAAATAACGCTCACAAAAAAATAGTATAGAAATGTGTATAAGGCATTTATTTATTCTCGCTACTTGTGATTTGGACAGGAAAGGGGTGAGGCCTTGGGCAGGATCACTTCTGTCACAAATGGTGGAAAAAAATAGATTGAAGTAAGATTCAGTACTGAAAAGCTGTCACTCGGTCTGAAAATAATTAATATTCCTTTCACTCACCAGTTAGATATGTGCTCCCAAACCACATAATCTCTATGCCTCAGTGATCATTGTTGCCATTTCAGAGCCTCTCATCAGGGTGACATCTCACACCAAAATGATTTCTTATAAATTAATCTTGATAACATGACAGTCTCAGTAATTTTAGTGGAATGCTTTCTCTTGTTTTTTTCCACAGAAGCTGTTGGCTATTTTCTTTATAACTTGATTGACAGCATGAGTGACTCAGAGGTACAGGCCAAGGAGGAGCGTTTGAGACAATACTTCCATCAGCTGAAGGAGATGGTACCATTTCATTTTTTGCTATATAATGCCTGTCCTGCCTGACATGTATCTATTAGATTTGAAATTGCTGCTTTTAAGTACAACCAGACCACTTCTCAATGACATACACGAGTTGGAGACTTAAATTATGTCTGAGATAATTTCTGTTAGACAAATTTCAGTTTGGTTGTCTAAAACTCAGGTTTTTTTCCCCTCCTCCCTTCCCTTTGAACAGAATGTAAAAATTCCTGAAAATATCTACAGAGGCATTCGTAATCTACTGGATAGCTATCATGTTCCTGAACTGATTAAGGTGTGTGTAATATAATAATCAACTTTTTTAAATGTTTATTTTGTATAAAAGAATTTAAAATTTTTATTTAAATATGATGCTTTGGGCCTGAAAGTGTTACTTAATGAGAACCATTAAAACAAGACTTTTCATTGATTGTTGGTGAATACTGTTTATATATTGAAGAATGCATTTGAAACATACAATGGTAAATAAAGTATGAAAGAATGTCTGGGAAATATTAGAAAAATGGGGTAAAACTTTTAGAATTTGCTTTTGACATTTGCTGATACTGTTTTCCATGTGTTTTCTAATTCTGTTGTCATTTAAATCCCAATTTTAGGATGTTAATATGTTGGTTGACAGAGAGAAGACAGACTCCCGAAAAGTAAGTAGTTTTGGAGTAGAAACTACATGTTGCATTAGCCACGTTAATAAAACCATAAAAATGTGCTTCCTAACATTTTTGTCGTCTGTATACCTCTAAGAAGTTGGTAAAGGTATTCCCTATCTGAGAAAAGTATACACATGTAAGAAATTTGCATATAATTTCAGGAACTTTATAAACCCTGGTGATCCATCACAAATCCCCAGATTAATAACCCTGATAGCATTTATGACAGTAAGGAAAAGTAATTTTAAGGAGAAGCGTGACAAGAGGGAAGGGGTACATTTTATTTTTGTAGTAAATTTCATTTTTACTTCTGTGAACTGCAGCATGTTTCATCATCTGATTTGGAGTCTACACTTGAAAAACTAAGAGCTGAAAATCAACCTATAGGAGATGTCCTAAAGCAACTCATATTACTGCTTTGTTCAGACGAGGTAACATTTGTTTAAGTATTTCAGCTATGCCATTAAGGTAAAGATTCTTTGAAGATATCATTAAACAAAACCAAATATAATATTTATGATTTTTACAATCGATTATTATATGTCATGCCTATGAAGGATGCAATTAAATGAAAGGTTAACTAATTTCAGCTACACCTTGAATGGCATGTTTTCGAGTTGCTGTAGTTTGTTTACAATAATCTGCAAAGTGAATGATAGTAACAGCCGTGATAGGTTTATCATACATGCCAAATGTCCTTTCAAGCCATGGCTCTGGTCTCTTATATCTAGATTGTCAAGCAACTGATACATGCAGTAGTCATTTGCAAGTCAAATATTACTAGGTTGTTAATGCAGGGATTGAAATTCCATTTTCCTGCAGGAAAAAAGCTCTTTCTGAGATAAAGGGTCTTTTGCCTTTTTTCAGCAGGCGTCCAGCTGTACTTTGTGTTCATTTTAGTGCGTGGCTGCAATTTGTGGTATATTCTAGACTTTTTTAGTTTCTAGTTCAATATGATTTGGTCGTATGCCTCTCTTTGTCAGGAATAAAATATAACTGACTTTAATATTATGACGTGTTACAGTTAAATTCTAAAATGTTTCTGCACACTACTTGGATTTAAACAGGACTGTGAAGAACTTTACACAGATATTTATTTCTGTATGTGGAAATTGGACTGTGAGTAGGGGCTGATTTGGTACATATTGATCATCTGGAAGTCTTATAGCACCCAAGGCTAGAGCATCAAATTTAGCATAAAGAGTGGCCTATTTTGCATTACGGATAAATTTTTTAAACCCTATATATAAAACTGACTTGCCTGCTTTTTAAGAGGAGAATAAAAGTAACAAGAAGCAAGGTAAAGTTAATAACAGGAATCTATTTATTTTAAAATTACTGTTAACTTTTTTAAACGCTGAACATCAGAATTAGAAATTTTTACACCCTCATGTTCATTTCTTTTTCCTTTTCAATCCTTTATTTTAGAATATGCAAAAAGCTCTCGAACTGAAAGCAAAATATGAATCAGAAATGACTGTCGGTGGCTACGCAGCTTTAATAAATTTGTGCTGTCGACATGATAATGCAGAAGATGCATTGAACCTGAAACAAGAACTGTGAGTACCCTGGCACTGAAACAAGTCATCATCATTCATGCTGATGTACAGTTCTTGATGCATCATATAAATTAAATATTATTCTCTTATATAATGTAATTTTTCAAGTTTCTTATGTTTTTGAAATTCATAATATGGGGCTTTTTGATTAATTATGACTTGTTTTTATCAAGGAGTCTTTAAGTATAAGACATTTTAGACCTTAACATCAGGGGTTTATTCCCATTGATTATACAAGTACATATTGCAACAGTGGTGATGTGAATGTTTTATAAGGTTTTTTAAACATTCCTTATTTTATATTGTATGTAAACTGAATTCTGTCAGTTTCTCATTTATCTTTGGTTTCCCATCCTGATAGATTTATCAAATAAAAGTACCTTTTTTGGTATTTCAGTGTTCATAACAAAGCACCATCAAACTAAAAAGTTCTTCATTAATCATTTGCAAGTAGAAACATACAAGATATATGTGGTGTTAGACTTTTACTTCCTTTTTCATTTTAAATATAATTACATGTAAATTTGTATATGGCAGCAAAAATAAAATAAAAAGCTGAAATGGAGAGGCCAGTGTTGATTATAAATCACACCTTTTTAAATTTTTGTAGAGTGATTAAAAGAGATGTTGTAGTCCTTTTCACAGTTTTTCAACTTTTAACATAATTTAAATCTGGGTTTAATTTTTAGTGACCGTTTAGATTCATCTGCTGTCCTTGATATCGGCAAATATGTAGGCCTTGTAAAAGTATTGGGAAAGCATGGCAAGCTCCAAGGTAAGCCTCAGCACATAAAGGAAATATGTGATGCAAGTATCTTGCCACTGGAATAACATGTGAATTGATATTAATGGTATATCATGTCCTGCAAAGTGCTTGAACACTTTGCATACAAATTTGCATGTGAATCCAACCAGAGCTACATGGACAGTGTAGGCCATTAGTTTTAATGGATTGGCAAGCTTGTCATTTACATTTGCACAGCTCAGTGCTTTTTGCATTTCTGCAGCTAGTTTTTATTAGCATTGCTGTTTGGAGTGAGTTTGAAGATCATGACTTATGGCATGATTTGCTTATGTGCCTACACTAATGGCTTTGTTTTTGCTTAAGAATGTCTGAAGGCTGAACATAAAACCTATAAACATGACCTTATATGTAAGAATATGAATTTTGCAGTAGTCTTTGTCTCAACTTTTACTAATATTAATAAAATGTGTATTTTATTAAGTTTTTATTTAGAACTCTGCAGGGGAAGTCTAGCTTATTATATCACTGATTTGCATGCTCTAATTTTCTCATTGTTAAGATAATACTAAGCCTAGTATAATTAATTATCTTTGATAATATATTCTTAATGTTTGTTTCTTAACTTTCTTTAGCTTTATTTTGAAATTTCCTTTTGAGCTTTACTTTTTATTTCTAAAGAAGATTTTTAAAAATTTTATTATAGTGAAAAATGTATGAGGACCATATTTGATTGGAATATTGAATTTTTTCTTAGGAAACGTTTCTATCACAAAAAAACTCTTTGTAAGGATTAGCCTGCTTTTTAAAAATCAATTTCTGTAAAGCGGTCAAAACATTTTGTCTATGCAATAATTAAGAACAGCATTATAAAAATGTACTTATTCCATATCCTAAAATGTTTGTTTCTGCTTTCCTAATGAAGCTTAATGAATCTAATGTATTAACATGCAGTCTTTTGGAAAGCTTTCATTGGCTCTGCTTGGCTAATTAGTATCGACATAGCAAACAGACCCTATCGGTATCAGACCATTAGTCTGGCTGTATATACAGTGTAAACACATCTTTATTATCTGGCCTCCTGACAAGCCATCTGCTGAAGAAACAATGGTGTGATTTAGCAGATGTTAGCTCTGAACGATAAAAGCATCCATTTAGGAGGATCTTACAGCTATAGGGCAGACCGTACAGGGTTATGTGGTGCAGAGTGGGCACACAGTCCCTATCTATAATTTGTAGTCAAAGTTGCATGGAAATGATAAAACCATGCTATTGTGGATTTATAATTGTAGTCTCGTTTAGAAATGCAAGTAGTAATTAACTTGAAATCGGCATTATACACTAGAATTTACATTCCTGCTGGGTTTGAAATGCTGTTTTAATAGCAGTTTGTTTTCCCTACATGAAATTACCTAACGGTCTTTTGTGCTACTTCATTGTAGATGCTATTAACATTCTAAAGGAGATGAAAGAGAAGGATGTTCTTATCAAAGATGCAACAGTCGTGTCCTTTTTCCACATCCTAAATGGTGCAGCTTTAAGAGGTGAAACTGAAACAGTAAAACAGTTGCATGAAGCCATCATGACTCTAGGGTTAGCAAAACCATCTGCCTCCTTAAGTTCCCCTTTGGTCACTCTTTATCTGGAAAAGTAAGTTCACTGAATTTTGAATTTTAAATCTTGGCATTAAAAAAAATGAGTCTTTTGAGGATTATACTTTGTATATACTGTGGTGCTGTGAAAACCTCTGAGGTTATTTGTCATGTAAGAGAACTTACATGACCTTTAGAGTAACCAGCAGCCCTGTGGTGCTGTGGCATATTTCTCAATGGAGTGAGTGGTCTGCAGTGTTTTGTTTTTTTGGTAGGGGCATGTTTCTTACTACATGAGCCTTATAAGTGTTAATTATTAATGAACATAATAACATAATAATTAAAGAAAGAAGGCTACTCTGAGGCTTTTGATTATATATTGTGACTGTTCTTTGTTCTTTAGGTAATAATGTGGCAACCTCTCCTTTTCTCCAAATGGTATTTTATTACATATACCAATACAGTTATTCTAGCTTTGACAAATATGATAGAAGATGTCGCTATAACTTAAGGGAAGGAAATGGATTTTGCTGATAGGGCAACATTTATTTAGTTTGAAAAGTTTTCTGCTTGAAATGTTCATATTGTTGCCCAATTTAAGGTATTATTAGCAGTGCAAACCATAAAATCAATCTACTCTCTTACAATGAGTGAAACTTTTCAGTAAGATAATTTACTGTTTATTTTTTCTTTTGCATTTTTCTTTTAATTTGCTAGGTCTCACATCTTTATTGCCCTTTCTGTAGTATAATGCAGTTTTTGATCTGCTTATTTTGTGATTGGGATTTTCTGATTTCGGTATGGAGCTTGCCCTGTCAATGCCAGTAGAAATATAAAAACTGTATCATAACGGTTTTCCTATTTTCAAATTTCTGGTAGTTTTTCCTTCTTTAATAGGGGTTAGAACTAATTGACTATAATGAATGGTTTAGTACTGAATTCAAAATGTGGAATGAAAGAAACATCTCTTAACTAGCTCTATGTTAGTAAATTTGTATGTACATGTATATATGTATATACATATATACATGCACATACATGTTTTATGAAATAATTCCATTGCCATCCAAACAAAATACACTTTATCAAGTTAGTGATTGGCCACATCTTAATCTCCACAATCTCAGCATTACATCCTTTTAAAGAAATAGTGATTCAAACAATTACTGTGTTACTGAGTTCTCATATTCACAGTCAACTTTATATAGAAATCCTATAATTAATATGCTTCCTACTGGAATTTTTTTTGATTGTTTAAAAGACCCATCTCTGCAAATTGCATGTGGAGCTCTGCATAGGGACTTGAAAGAAATGGGCCCAGTGCCCAGAAGAATTAGGCCCTCCTCTACTACTGGGCAAAAATAAAATAATTAACAATGAAAACGAGGCCATGGTAGGAAAGTATCTTACAAATGAAAATACTTTGAAGACAAGAAGAAACATAATAGTTTTCCAGAAAAGGTCTGCAGATGGGGCTCATGAACCGAGGAGAGCTTACCCAAGGGAAACTGGAAACAGTGTAGTATTCAGATGTTAACCTGGAGCATGCTCTGTGCTTCTGCTTATACCGTTCAGTCAGATTTGTATCTCAGTAAAATTTGGCTGTCCCTATTAGTTGGGTTACAGAAATGTAAATTAGTATCCTTTTCTCTATGATTTCTTACGACTATCAGTTAGATAGAGAAATTGTCACCTTTTTTAAAACCTTGTTTAATTTATTTATTTTGGCTGTCTTTGCCAGTTTAATTTATTCTAATGAAAAGATTTTGTGAGCTGTTTTGGGGTTATGAAAATAATGAAAGGTAGATAACGAAAAAGTTTGTGTTTATAAAATTTGCAGAAAACAGCAGTAGCATTTCTAGTTGGTGATAAAGAAGAAAAATTGACTTTGAAACTTTTTTTTAATTGGGTTTTCTCCAACTGATAGAAGATAGCTAACTCAGAATCATGACAAGTGCAGTACTAGGATCAATTAAACTAGCTTGCCAAAAGTCCACCTGTATTTTATTTGTTTAATCTTCAGTAATATCATGTAATTGGCCTCAGCAGATATGACCTCAGCTGGGCGATGAGTTTTATTTATTCAGAATCCGAGCTAAAATTAGAAAAATACATTTCAGAAAACCTTCCAAAGTCTTCATTCTTTCATTCAGAGGTGAGCATCTTTTTTCAAACATAATTACAAAAATTCTAAAGAGAATGTCACTTGCTACAAAAAAAAAAAAGAGAATGTCACTTGCACATTATAATCCTGGAACAAATCCCTAGAAAGATGATCTTTAAGATTTAATAGATTTTAATTTTCAACTGACATCCCCAGCCAGCATTGGGATAAAACACAGCAGACATTAACCCCTTGTCAGTTTATTACTTGGGTGATACATTAAAAAAAACCCTAGTGGGTATGAAAGTTATTTAGTTTTTATCCATTTGCCTAAGGAAATTCAAACTAATAGGTTTGCATAATTATATAGAAGTTGGTAAATCTGCTTCTGTCTTATCAAAATGATAGCACATTTAACACAAATACGCAGGTGAACAAAATTTGTTTCATTTATACTGGATTGTTCTGTAAACCATGTGTCTACATGTAGTCAAAATGAGTGTTGTTTAAGTATTTTTCTTTGTATACACTTAAAAAATATTTTCACTTGCAATCATGCCTTGATTCTGGAGTAAAACCTCGATCTTCCATATTATGGAAGAAAGAAATACTTTAAAATGCATTAAAAGACCTTTTGATTAGACTTCATGTGCTCGTAAATGAAACAAAATTAATGAAATCTGGACCATTAGTTTTAAAAGCATAAAAATTTGTATGATGCAGTTTCAAATTCACTTAATTTATAGCTGATCCATTTTGGTTTCATTGCCTATGAAAAATGTCTGAAACTGTTTAACTGGGTTATTTAGTGCAGATAATCAAAGAAGCTCTAAATTCTGATTTTCATTAAGGACTTGTTGGTGCTGATTTGTACTACAATCTGGATATGCCCACGTGCATTTCATTTAAGTGAGTCATGAACATTGTAGGCTTTGACTCTTTCCAGAACTCTTGTTAAGTTGATCTTGAGTTCTTCATTAAGGTCACAATCACTCTAAGACGTACCTATAACAAGTAAGTTTTAAAACTCACTGTAACCGTTTAATACATTACATAAATGGAAAATACACTTTTTTAAAATGCTAGTTGTACTGGCATACACATTCCCCTCCAATCTTATCATCTTCATTTGTACTGGATACTTTTATTATTTATGGGAATGCTTGCTTCCTAGAGTAAAACTCTTTATGTGCTGAAAGGAAATTAAGGAGGTTTGGCTCTTTTACTCCATTATTGCAATTAAGAATTTAGCATCATCAGTGCCAAAGGACAAAAGTGGTTCATTTGTCCTAGGGGGACAGGACAGTGATAAGATGATTTTTCGTCAAGGATCATTGGGTCGTAATTAAGTTACATTCATGGCTATTGCTTTTTGAAGGATGATTGGTAAATGACAGGCTTCATGTGCTTCGTACGGACAGTGTTCAGTAGGGTTTTTTCTCCCTCTGTCAGAAAATCCTGTTGAGCCTGATAATGTAAATGTGGCATTTTATTCTGAACAAAAGAGCAGGGAAATGAGCTATCTTGTCTAATCATTCAGTTGTTTAACACCGACTTCCAGTTTAGACTCAATTGGCTGGAAAGCACTTGACATGTGAAGTTAGTGCTGTTCGGAACGCATGTTTGAGTAAATTTTAAAGTAAGTGACAGCTAAATTGTACCTAGGGAAATTACAAAGCCTTCAACACAGTTAATTTTTTGGGGAGGATTAGTTGTAATTGCAACACCAGTCTCCTTGAAGCTTCCTCATTTATAGATGATGAACAGAAAAAAAACATTTAGCTCTTTCAAGAGCTGGTTCTCTTAACAGAATAATTTTTGTGAAGACTATGGTTTCTCCTGAATTGATTTCTCTCTGCACTGCTTAAGATTTCTGGAATAGTTTGTTTTTAGAGTGTTGGCAGTGTTGCTCCCCCCTTGTTTTAAAAACTCTTTTCTCCTTTAAAGGCGCTTTTTTTGTAGTGATTTGAGAGCTTTTCTGTCAGTAAGCCCTTTAGGTAAATTGCCACTTCACTAACACTTTGTTCATAATGTTGAAGTACTTTATTCCAATTTAAAAAAATCAATATTTGTTGTTTAAGTATACTCTCTGAGTTGTAAAGTTATTTACTGCAAGTATGGTGACCAAGTGTAAAGTTACAGCTAGATAAATAGGTAATTATCACTGGTTGTTCTTGTTTTAACTGTACAAGAGTGTATGGCACACATTTGTGATTTTTATATATACTTACATATATTGAGGAATTTGTTTGAATTAGGAGTGCTTTGTTTTCTGATACCTTTGAGTAGCTGTGAATGTATATCATGTGGGTTTTTTTGGTCAGTGATATTATAGCATTATTTAATTTTATAATTAAGACTCAAATAAGAGATAACATCATATTTGCCACATGAGCTTCAAACTTGCTTTTTTGAGTGTTCTTTCATGTAATAATGCAAAATTAGTTTGTAATGAATGGTTTTGTATATAGTTAGTTTCCTTAAAAAGTGAATTAGAGATTCTAACATCAGTTTTTATGGGTCAAGAGAATCCATATAAGTTAGTAAATAAAACTCTGTTAAGTGTTCAAATTACTGTATGTGTGCTGTGTGCTTACAATTTGAAATGATAAAATCTTCCTTTCCTCTGTTCTGCATATATTTCATTCCTCTCTTCTGCATATATTTCATGGCCTTACAGAGTCTTGATAAATTTTTATTAAGTTGATAGCATAAATCAAATTTTTATTAAGTTGATAGCATAAATCAAAACATTTTTAAATGATTGCTTATTTTTTATTAGTGCATGTAGTTTTATTCATGAAAGTTAAGTATTTCCTTGAAAAGTTGAGAGGGAGTCTAACTGTTGGTGTCACATTGGTATTATATTTTTAGACATAATAGTATGTTAAAGAGTTGATTTTCTTTTAATGTTATATGAGACTTGTAAAATCAGCAGTTAAATTTTTATGAGGAATGGACTTCTCAAATATTTGTATAAAATTGTACACCATTTGTATGAAAGTTGTAGGAATTATGTATATATATTCTGAAATAAGCATGTAAAGATTTATAAGTATGTAAAGAAATCTCATTATGCATGAGACTTAAAAGCTTATTTTTGTTTTAGAGTAGAGTTTTAAGTCAGTTATACTGCTTTAAACTGAACAAAGGAAACCAGAGTTATTTTAGGGCACAGAACTAACAATACTTGTTACCCCACATTTTGGCTTTAAAGCAGTTTCCACCTTTTTCCTCTTGATATTTTGCTGCACTTACTGATTTTATCGTGCCTCATAAAAGTGGTATTTTCACATGATGATTTTCTCTGCTGTTATGAGTTGATGCATCTAATAAGCTCAACTTCATAGAACCTGACATTAAGAGTATTAGAAATGGGAGGGAACACAAAGGTCGTTGAGTTCAACCATTGTGAAAATCTTTTTATCACCACTTCTAGAAATGTATCACTTTGCTAAAGTTGAACTGTATGTAGTACTTATCATCTGAGACTGAAATTCAAAAGACTATGAATATATAACTATTTTCATGGCAATGTGTGTTTATAGATACTTTATTATATTTTTCATTTCCATCAATAAATTTTCAAGCTTTGATAGGAAGGATTAATGATGATATTAAATTATATGAGTGGACATTTTTTATCTCTTCTCAAAGTGACATGATCCAACTACTAGCCAGAATGTAAATAATAGGAACGGAAAACCCATGAGTCATTTTGTTCCTAAATCATAACTACACTCTAGGTGAAGTGTTTCAATATAGATTTCTAATTCATTTTGTTGCAACCCGAGAGTATCATTGGTACTTGAAATTACTAACAAATATATGAATTATTTCCATTTTGCTATTCTTGTCTTTCTGTTGTTGTTCTGATCATGTATAATCTTCGAAAGCTTATATTTGAAGACCAAAGACTATTAACATGTCTCTTTGACTGACAGAAAAATTATTCATGCATTTATTGATAGCTTTGACCTGATGTGGGAAAAATACAATTGAGGCAGTATTATTCCAGTTTGGGGATTGATCTGAAAAAGTAAATCATACCTCTTTAAAACAAATCACTGTGTGACTTTTTAAAAATATTTTAGTATTTATCCATTTAATGGAATTCTAGAAAGGCAATAGCTGAACTTGTGTCTGAAGCAAGGGAAAATACTGGTTATATAAAGCTTTATATCATATGTGGTAGCTACTGTAGCATTTCTCTTGTATGACAGTAATCTAGCCTGCAACATCTACTTGCGGTTTTGAAATTAACCTGTAATTTAGTCTTCACCCCAAATGACAAAAATTCAAATGACTCTGTGGGGTGCCAGAAGATGCACTGTAAACAGGGCTTAGTAAGGGGATAAGGTAGAGTTCCCTCAGGATAGGCTCGTTTTCAGTGTGTCAGTATTATTGCAGTAAAATTAACACTTCTTCATGGTATTTTACTTCTTAGTACAGCTTAAAATCTTAATCTAGATAAAATAGTAATTCAATCTAGGGCAACATAACATTTGTATAATGGACCAAAATGTTAGGGCTTCAAGAGAAAATTTAAAAAGACTTGCTTCTTCCTGTTGCGGGTGTGAAAGAAGTAGATATTCTCCACAAAGATTGTCACTTACTGTCACAAGTTCTGCTGCTGTCTACGTCAGTAACCTAGTCTTTCCTGTTCTTAATTGCTTTTTTATTTTCTTTTAAAAAATATTTAATTCTTATCCCAAATTGTATCCCCTGATTTGGTTAAACAAACTACAGTGCTTTTAATAGAGCATGATGTATAATTAGATGTGTAATTTTCCATCTGAAAGTGAGAGGTCCAGGGAACTGATTGCAGTTACTGTTTACCCAGGAGCCTTTGGCCAGTCAGCCTCTAGGTGCTTTCATTTCCTCACGTGTTTTTAAATTAAAGAAGGGTGACAAGTAGAATTGAATTACATATCTCTTTAGCTTTTCCAGTGTCTTACATATGTCTCATACTGTCATTTTCCTCTTAAAGGAAAAAGTAGCTTTTGCCAACCCAAAGAATTTATTTCCAAACTTCTATTAAAGAAACTGACTTAATGAAAATGTCTTTTTAGTATTCTCTATGAGAAACCTTGACTTTATAATTGGAAGTAATTTTTAAAACTTACCATCCAGTGAAAAACTTTTAAGAGTTCTCCTGGAATTCAATGACCATTAAAATATGCTAGTTTTAACAGCAGTAAGTTTCTCTATATATTAATTCTGAAGCTATTTCTTACTTACCAAGAGAGGTGACAGCATGAGAAAGAAGAGTGCTTGAAAATTCTTGGATAGCTATTGATGGATATTTAGTAATGTTCCCCAAATTGGGAATTGTGAACCATAAAGACACGTAGTAATTGGAAAAATATTTACTTAGTAGTCCTTGTTTCCAGAAAGAATACATTCTTAACAGCAACTTAGATAAAATCAAATTTTATTTATAAGTAATGGACAATGCCATCATCCATTTCAACCTTTTTTTAAAGTGCCGTTTAGTACACAAAATAAAGGATAAAGCAGAAAAAAATGGAACTGCTAATGATGTCTATATTCTGAATATTTATTTATATATAAACACTGTTTCTCTTATTTTTCTCTCACTTTGGCTTTATGGCATTATACCTTAAATAAAACTCAGCAGTATACATTTTGATTGGTTATTATATATCTTGCTAAACTAAATGAGACTTTTTTTATTCATTTTCATATTTTGATGCTTCCCAGGGATGACTTACCTACCGCTCTTGAAGTCACTATTGACTGCTATCAAAAGTATAGAATATTACCAAGGATTCATGATGTCTTATGTAAACTGATAGAAAAAGGAGAGACTGATCTAATTCAGAAAGGTTAGTCACTTTCTAGTATCTTGGTGTAGTTGGATTTCTTTACTCCGTCTTTATTATTTAATCACAATATATTGCTGTGAAGAGAAAATTGATGAGACAGGCAAGCAAATCTAGAGAAATTTGGTTACACTTGTAAATTGAAAAGGAAAATATCAAGTAGATTTTCTGTATTATACTGATAAATGTCCTTAATTTTAATAACTGTTGATTTTGAAAAATCACTGCTTCGTGGTAATCTGCCTTTATGAGGATTTTTTACCCTTCTCACCAGTTCTCTTTGGACATAGTCTGAGGTGCTAAATGTCAGAAATGTATGCATTTAGATAAGAAAATAATGTGACAGATTTGGTTGCTAGAGCTATAATCTCTGTTATCCTAAATGTTTGTTTCAAAGATAAAATTTCCTTGTATTTGTCCAGACCTCTAAATGTTTATGTTCCTATGTATTTTTTCTTCTAATATTCTTTCTTTTCTCTCTCTAGCAATGGACTTTGTGAGCCAAGAACAAGGTGAAATGACAATGCTCTATGATCTCTTTTTCGCCTTTCTACAAACAGGAAATTACAAAGAGGCCAAGAAGATCATTGAGGTGTGATTTTTAACTACAGTATTCTAATTGTACAGCTATTTAGACTCTTAATTAGAATACATTTTAAAATTTTAACCTTTAATTACACTTGTTCTGATTCATGTTAATATTATTCAATCCCAATAATGCTGAGGGAGTGTGTGTGTTGGGGGGGGAGTTGACTCGACCAGCTTCTTTATTGTATATAATTACAGTTCAGAAAAGGCAATCTGGTTGTATATTGAATTTGTTTCCTCACTTTGTTAAATTCACTGTTATATATCAAAATGGTATTTGCATATTAAATCTTGGATTGTGGAACAATTAAATTAAACTGGCATTCCTGGGTGTAAAGTTGCTAATCCTCTTTGCCAAGGAATTCTTTGTTCTTAAAAGCAGTGGAATTTAATTTGCTGCAGACCATGCTCAGATTTATTTGTAATGCTTGTCTACAAGTTAATCAGCCAAACAAGTACTGTCTGCAACTGTTTGGCATTTAATTTAGAATTTTTTTTTTTCCTTTACTATGGTAAGCAGCTTATGAGAAATAGTAGGTGACAGAAACCTGGCCTATTTAGGATTAATATATTTTATCTAGACTTGATTGAAATTTTGCTTACTGAAATTAAGTCAGAGAACAACTATAAAGTCAATCCAAATTGTGATTAAGTTCACTATTACACAGTTCTTTGTCCTCTAAAACAGCAAAATATTCCACAGGAAATGGATCCATTGCTTTAAGAGAAATCATTTAATGTTAAAAAATTAAAATAAATTTGTAGATATATCAGTAATCACCTTTTTACTCAGACCAAATTTTGCCATTATTTAAGTCTCTTTCTAAAAGTACCTGTCGTGGGCTGGACGCAAAATGGCATTTGGTCTCCTTATTTGTATATTGATCACTGTTTATTATAGAATTGAACCTATAGGCTATCAACCCAGAAAATTATTTTCTTTAAATGTTTTTTCAAATAAGAGAGATGTCTAGTATGAAAAAAGGATTATGAAATTAATTCTGAACTCTAAGAACTCAAGTCTGTCCTGTCAGAGGGCAGTGAGACATGCTATACTGTCTTGAGATGGCTGCTTCTGTAGCTCAAATAGTTCCACTGTACTTTCTAGAAAATGATAGAAATTCTTTTCTTGAGAGTGTGCAGTGTATCTGAAAGTACAGGAACCATCTGCCTCTGGAGTTCTGCTGCTCTGTATATATGGTACCAATACTAGCAGGACACTAATAGAGTAGGAATGAAGCTCACATTTTTAGATAATAATGATAAAATATTCTACAGTAGGAAGTCATGTGCTTCTCTTTATGTAATAAGCAAGACATAATAGAACCAAAGGCAAAAAAATGAAGTCACCTTTTGCATCTGCTTGATAGTATAATGAGGGGCAAGTTACTAAACCTTTGTATGCTCTCATTTATAAAAAGGAATATCATGTCTTTCTTTGGAATTCAATCACATAATGTATGTAAAGCAGCTTGTATGTGTCCTGGATTATGGTAGTAATCAATAATATTAATTCTCATAGCCCATGTACGGTAAGGATTGTGTTGTCTTTACCCCATTAATTCACAGTATGATGCTTAGCATAAGATACATGGTTGTCATGTGAATAAGCAAGAAAAGACTGCTTTTGAATAATTTTAAAGCTTTGCAAATGTACTACACCATTGGGTAGAATCATTTTGGAATGACTATCTGCTGATGACAAAATTGTCATAGTGGATGTGTACAAAATTGCTTAAAGGATAAAGAACAGCATTATAGAACTCTTGCAGTATCCTAAGGTAGGACAACAAAGTATAATATATGAGAATACAATGAAATATATGTTTAATTACTTTTTAAATGGTTATTTGGAGTTGAATTAAAGTGGGAACTTGCTTTTTTCATTACTGAAATTCCACCTAGAATTCTTATTTCTTGAAAGATTGCTGAAAGCATAAAATAATGAAAATTAATAAAGTAGGCCCATAGCAACAAATAAAAGAATATTGTAGGTACTGAGCAGTATCTTAATTCCAAAAAATGCAATAGTGTTATATCAGTGGGTAGGTTCATTAGAATCCAAAGCAAAATATACATTAGGCGTCTTTGTATTTGGGCCACAAAAGGAGTTGAGATAAACCAGGCATAAAAATACTCAAATGAAGATAGAGGCCAGATTCACTCACCAGTATGACCTGTGTTGTCATCTATTATGTAATTCATTTAATACAACCTTTAATACTGCAGGAGGGTAGAATTATAACTAGTATTTTGCTTTATATTCTTCTGTATTTTCTGAGTTTTCTATAATGAACATACATATTTTTATGCTAAGAAAAATTTTCTTGCACATATAAGTTATAAAATATTGTCTTTGACTTATTTCACTTGATATAATGCCTTCATGTTCCATCCAGTACAAATAGCAGAGCTTCCTTTTTCATAACTGAATAATATTCCATTGTTACATGTATACCACCTCTTCTTTATCCACTCATCTATAGGACTACCCTTAGATTGTTCCCATGTCTTAACTCTGTCTAGCTATTGTGAATAAAGCTACAAGAGTGTGGAATGTAGAGATCTCTTTGAGATCTTAATTTCATTTCCTTTGGATATAGATCCAGCAGTGGAATTGGGCTGGATCATCCGGTACTTATATATTTAATTTTTTTAAAAACCCCCATACTGTTCTCTACAATGGCTATCCCAATTTATATTCCACTAACATGGTGCAAGGCTCCCCTTTTATCCATATCCTCACCAGCGCTTAATCTCTTTTTGATAAACATTCTAAAAGGTGTAAAGTGATGTCTTACTATGGTTCTGATGATTAGCATCTTTTCACAACTTACTTGCCATTTGAATTATTTGGCAAAGTATCTTATGAGGTCCTTTGCCTATTTTTCAATCATCATTTATTTTTTGCTTTTGAGTTGAATGAGGGTCTTCTACATTTTGGGTACTAAACACTTAGATATATGTTGTGCAGAATACCTTCTGCCACTGCATATTTTGTGCATTTTGTTTTCTTTGCTGTATTGAAGGTTTTTAGTTTGATTAGTACCACTTGTTTATTTTTGTTTATGTTGCTTATGCTTTGCTGTCATATCCAAAAATCATTGCCAGTATCAAAGTCAAGGAACTTTCCCCATATGTTTCCATATTCCAGGAGTTCTGTGGGTCGGGTCTTAAACTGACATTTTAATCCATTCCAAGTTAATTTTTGTGAGTATAGTAAGAAATAATGGGATACAATTTATTTTGCATCCGAATATCCAGTTTTCCCAGCAGCATTTATTGAAGAGACTGTCTTTCCCCCACTAAGTAGTCTTGGTTCCTTTGTCAGATATTAGTTAATTGTATGTGTGTGTGTTACTTTCTGGGCTGTTGATTCCTTTGCTTTGATCTATGTATATGTTTTTATGCCAGTGCCATACTCTTGGTTTATTGTAGTTTTGAAATCAGGAATTGCGATGAAATCAGGAATTGCCCGCAGAAGTTTGTTCTTCTTTCTCAGGATTGCTTTGACTGAGGGTCTTTGTGGTTCCTTATGAATATAAGGATTATTTTTGTGGAAAATACCATTGGAATTTTGATAGGGATTGCTTTGATTCAGTAGGTAGTTTTGGATAATATGAGCATTTTAACAATATTAATCCTTCTGAGCCTTAAACACATGAGATCTTTCCATTTATTTGTCTTCCTCAGTTTCTTTCATCCAACTCTTAAGAGTCAGTATACAGGTCCTTCTCACCTTGTTTAAAATTATTCCTAGGTATTTTATTACTTTGATGCTGCTTGGAGTAGAATTGTTTTCTTTATTTCTTTTTAAAAGATACTTCATTATCAATATATAGAAATTAAACTAAGCTTTTTTGTATTGATTTTGTATCCTGAAATTTTACTGAATTCCTTGGTTAGTTCTAACAGGATATTTTTCCTTTCTGATTTTTAAATAGTTCTTTCATACTGGATTACAGGATGTATAAGAAATATTTTGTAAGGGTGGATAGTTCCCAGAACTTAGGAACCCTTCAGTATCCAATTAAGCAAGTTGGAGTTAGTTCTGAAGACAGTGAATGCTGAGCAGTATAAAGGAAATTTACATTAACAGAAGGATATATGGTAGATTAAAGGGGTTTGAGGCAGTGAGATTAATAAGCATTTATATTAGGGTAGAGGTTATGGGGGTTTTTAAGATACTTTACTCAGTCATCTTAAATAACATCAAATTATTGAAGGATAGTGTCTTGGGCAGACAGTTGGATGACTTAACAGAGGCATGAGATAAACAAAGCTCTGACTTTGATCCAATACAGCATCCATCATGAACTCTTAAATTTGCGAAGGGAACTGCCTTTCCTTTCCTGTCTCCTCCCTACCTTACTTTAACAAGTAATTATTGATCACATCTTAGAATCTAGTCTGAGAGATAGACCTTAAAGAGAGGAATCTAAAATGTAGTAATTGAGTCACAAGAATTGTTGTAGAAGGAACCTATTTCGTAGTGATGTTTGGGGATGAGAACTAAAGGGTGAATTGAAATAAAGAGTGAAGATCAAAGCATTTCAGGTAGAGGCAGCTGTCCATGCAAATGTCACCATGCCAGGAAAGCATTTCCATCCTGTGCCCTTGGTCTGCATCTTAGGACTTTGTCAGTTAATACCAGTAAGAGTGTATCTGGAGTGTCTGGTACATTATTAAATACTTAATAAGTGTTAGTTTTATTTCTTATAACATTGTTGGCTGTGTTGAAGTCATCCTTTTTGTCTGCTCTGGAGCCTATCTTGTGCAGGTTAATTATTCCTAGTTCCTCGAGTGTGCTTCTGCCATCTTCTAGAATGAATTTTCCACTAGGAAAATACTCAAGTTATTTTTGCAATGTTTAATGATAATATTAGTAAATTTATTTTGTAAATAGTATTTGGTGTCTTACCAGTGATGGTGATCTGTCTTTTTCCCCTGTATAAAGATCAAGTAAAATTTAACTTGTGTTATTGTTTAAAATATGCCAGATATAAAGACTCACTATTAATCCATTACTTGTCTAGTCATCTTTGTGGTTATTTTCTTCCTTTTACTCAGTGCCCATTTCCCTTATATATAATTATAATGAATTGCGTCATATAGCTACTTTTATACCCCTATCTCACTGTTTCTGCATTTCCCTGCACGTAACTCTTGTAAACATTATTTTTGATGGCCAAATTATTTCATTTGAGGAAAAATTTTCATTATTTTAAGTAATTGTCATAATTCACATATGCCTACAGACATATTTGATTTTCAGATTATATTCCTAGGGTCATTTCTTATAAACGAGTCAATTGTCATTACCATTTTAAGGTCTCTAATACATAAAGATAAAAATTTTCTTACATCTTTATAGGGGATAGCTCTTTTATGTTTCATAGAAGGAGAGATTT
Organism: Galemys pyrenaicus; assembly: GCA_019455555.1. Lineage (NCBI taxonomy): Eukaryota > Metazoa > Chordata > Mammalia > Eulipotyphla > Talpidae > Galemys > Galemys pyrenaicus. Next base: position 13,517,997 of record JAGFMF010012281.1, read on the forward strand.
GGACTAATGCCTGGGTCTCCTGGGTTTTGCTAGAAATTATGATAAAATAAGATGGTATTTCTTTGCTAACAAACAAAAAAGAATAACTTCACTCTTTTAGTCAAGTATCTTTTAAGGTACTTCAGTCATTTCCCAGGAAGAAAGCATTTCAAGTCATTTAAATCAACACTTTTTTGGATAATATGTTCTGTGTTTTAAGATCAGACATAAAGTCCAGGGAGGGATGGTATATGTAAGCAGGAAAAATTAAATGATGGTATGAAACACTGAATAGCCATATGAAAGGGTTCTAAAAAGAAATACGCCAAAAATTTTTTTTGAGCTCTTTGAGTATTTCAGTTTAGGCACTACTGGATTCATAGGGTACAGAGTAAAGTAAGAGTTTACCTTCAGTTTACCTAGTATTTTCTTTCTCTAACCCCTTTCCCTGAGGTTCAAAACTAGTTTATAAATTATACATAAATTATATTGGTAAGATTTTTATGTATGTCTGATTGTTTCCATGCACATTTTCATGTGATCCTCATGAAACACCACCATAATCAGGGAAAATAAACCAGTTCAGAGGGTTAGTCATGGAATTTGAATTGTGTCCTGATTTCCCATTTTATTTTGTTTTCCCCACACCCGTCCTACCTCCATGATCTTTTTGCTTTCTTAAATTGAGATATAATTGACCTAGAACATTGAGTGAGATTAAGGTATGCCTTTGATACATTCCTATACTGCATTGTCAGCTCCATGACCACTTTACCCCTCAATATCTGAACCATCAAAACAACTTTTCTCCAGAATTGCTCTTTCTTGACTCATCCCCCTCCTCTTATCTGCTGTTTCCTTCATATCACACTGCAGCTAGGGTAAAATTGCTATAACCTGCGGTAGGGATCGGGAGATTGTTCTTATGATTTTGGATTTAGGAACAAAAGTTTGAGTTTAGATTGTATGATTTCCCAGTATTTGTTACTCTTCCCTTGTTCTTTATTAGATCAATTTAAGGGCTTACCTGAGTTTGCCTTCCTTAATAAGCCAAGGTGAATCTTTATTTATATACAGAGTAGATTTTAGAAGTTCAGTTGGGTTTTTTTTGCTGACTTTTTAAATTTTAAGCAATGTCAGTTCTCAAGCAAATTCATATCCCCCACTGATAAATTAGCTTACTTAAACTCTATAAACACCTGGTTAAGTGGATCAAGTTTAGTTAGGTTGAATTTCTCAGCCATATATTTCGTCTTGTTAGACATCGTCTTTAAATCTATCTTTGTAGATTTTAGAGCAAAGAACAAATGTTGGAAAGGTTCATTAATAAGCACCCTGATAACCCTTTTACTTCCCCTGCTGTCTTAGTTATAGAGATAAGTAGTTGGGTTCTTGTTCTTTGTCTCCTCCCCCTTATGCACTTGATTTTCCTCCTACTATGCTCACTAAAGGACATGAGGCTTAGGCAATTGTTTGCTTGTTTTCTGTTTCCAGAAATAATGGCATGAAAAATAAAAACTGTTAAAAACTTGTCTTTGAGTCAAATGTAAGATGACTTTCCTTGATAGAGTTTGAAATAGAAGAATCTCTTTATTTCTTTTTATTTTAAAGGTAATAATTATTTGATATCGATTCTTTTTCTTTTTTTTATTAGATTTATTTAATTGTATTTGACATCATTTGTAGTCCCCATGGAGTTCCCACCACCATGTCACCCGTGCACCATCACCTCAGTCCCTTGTGCTCTTTATGCCCTCATCCCAGTCTTTGCCCTCTGCCCCCCCCCCCCATGATCCCTTTGGTTTATCTTTGACCTTTTGATCTTGTTGAGTTTTTGTTTGTTTTTGGTTGTAACTGCCCATTTCCTTGAGCTTTCTCTTGTTTTTTGTTTTCTTCTTTTTTACTTTTTGTTGTATATATCGATTCTTAATGAAAATAATTTTGATTACCTTTTTTTCTTATACAACTGAACCTAATCTTAAATTACAGCTATACAAAATGTTTTGAAATACAGTAACCCAAGTTAAAAGAAATGTCACTGTTCAGGCAAATTCATATCCCAATTTGATGAATTAATTTACTTAATATCACTTAACATCTGGTTTGAATTGTGCTTAATTTATAATAGAATGATTTCTTATTACATTAATTACTTTACCCTTACTGTCCATTAAATAGAATGTATCTCAAAAACAGAATAACTAGAGATGAATTCATTGTTTTAATCATTAACTGGCTCTTATGTTATATTTAACACCCCAAGTAGAATTCTATTCTTCTCTATGTTTCTATTACATTTTCTGTTTTGCTTTCAACTTGCAGTGTTTAAAATTCAAGAAGATATTAAGAGATAAGCCAGAAAAGTAACAAGACGCCTAAGAGATTTAGTTTATATGACCTAGATGTTCTTTTGATGATTGAGATTTTTATATGTGCAAACAGTTCTCAATTCCAAAATGAAGCAGAAATATCTCTTGTTTAATAAGTCATCTGTCCTTGCAATAATAAGCAGATTAATCATCCACAAAAAGGTGCAGTTTGCCATGAAAGTTGTGCTATTTAGATCACTGATATTTGAATCAGCAATAATATTGAAAGTTCTAAGTGAATGTAACCATTGGGTTTTGCCATGTTCTAAAGAGTATTATTTAGTACCTTTTTTAAGGGCTGTTTGTATACATTGGTGTTCATTTCATTTTCAAAGGAATGCTTGTGAAACAACACAGATAATAAGAGAAAAATCTTTGAGTAGAAATTTTGTGAATATGTTAGTGGTACATACAGTATATTTCAGCAATTTTATTCAACATTCTTTCTTGTGTCCCAAAATGGGGACACTTGTGCAGTTACAATGTAAGCACTTACACAACTTCTCTACTAATTTTTCCATTATTCTTTTAATGCACTGAGATGCTTCTGCTTCAGTTCTTAATTTAACACTGTACAGTATTAGTTTAAGAAATAAAAACATAAGGGAAATTTATAAATAAGAGGTCAGATTTGAGGAGTCACCTGGTTTAGTCAACAGAGCTGACTGGAAAAAGCAGTAAAGGTAACTAGCTCCTTTGGACTGGAGCAGACATATATATATCAGTTACTGAAATAACTACGACTATGAACTAATTTTAACTACTTAGCTTGCATTAAGTACTTTAGTCTTTAAACATTTAATTTTAGATACTAAGCAAGCATTTGTGATAGAATTTTACAAAGCCTATTTCCTTTAAAACCATTGGTTTATTGTGACTGTTAGTGATTCTGTGTAACATATTAATAATTTTTTCTTCCTGAACCTATTGAGAGGATGTCTTTATTTAATTTGACATATTTGGGTGTTGATTTAGTAATAGATTCAAGGATTCTTTTTAAACTAAAGGAAACCATAACTGTTTTAATTAAAGATTTATGGAATGAACATTGACCCGCAAGCAACATTTTGAAATAATATGAATCTTCTAGACACAGGTTAAATATAGCTTGTGTTTTATGTTCTGTTCTAACCCTTATTAAAGGTCTTTGATAACTATGGGACTAAGCTATAAGTTTCTTTTAGTTTATATGTTTGGGAAGGTGGCAGCAAATTCATTAGAAGGAACACTGTCTTGGGTGGGGCGGGGAAAAAGTTAATATTGACTGAAGACTAATTTTGTTTTTGTTGTGTGATTGTTTTACAGACTCCAGGTATTAGAGCTCGGCCTGTAAGACTTAAGTGGTTTTGTGATCGATGCGTTTCAAATAATCAGGTTTGTGTTTTATTTCTGGTCTCAAACACCTAAGAACATGAGTAGATAGCTCATCATAGAGCATTGGAGATTTTGGGAGGTGGGTTTTTATTAATGGAAGCTGGGTTGTCTGGTTTGTTTTTTCATATAAAAAAATAGTTTATTTCTGGTTCCTGAGGTGCGATACAAATTCTAACTTGGACTCTGAGCATTTTAACTTGATTTTTTGTACTTGTTGTCTTGAGCAGGCTAGCCTTGTTTCCTTGGCAATTTAAATTTGCTTTAACCCTTAAAGAGCAGAGAATTGCCCAATGGGAACCCAATAGAATTTCTACTTTGCCTTTCCTCCATGCAGATTATCTGTTCATATGATACTAGGGGAAGAGGACTTTAACATTTAGGTGGAGGAGTATTTTTAAATTAATAAAGGATATACTTACTCACTTCTTGCCATCCTGTCCCACACTCCAGTACCTTTGAAAGTCTCCAGAATATACCATCATTGTGTTTCTTTCAACTAAATAGTTGTTCACATGTTCTCGCCAAAGAGTTCTTCGGTTCTTTAATTTAAAAACTAATTATTTTAATTGTGCTAAAATGCATGTAACAAAGTTCTTCATTTTAACCATTTTTTACAATTTTACAGCCATTATATATTTTATTGTCCTTAAGTACATTCATGTTTCTGTGCTCAGCTTTTAATTTCTGAAGTGAAGTTTATCTGTCCTTTTGGTAAAGCAAATTTGAAGGATTATTCAACAAAATTTTGTCATCTATAAAATAGATCCTTTATACAGTATTTATCATCTGTCAATCATATTTTTAAGGTGGAAACTCTAGAAAAATTAGTGGAGCTGACACAGAAGCTGTTTGAATGTGATAGAGACCAACTGTACTACAATCTACTAAAACTGTATAGTAAGTAATCTGACTATGACACATATTTTTATTTTGAGATATTGTTTCTGTTGAAGGCAGTGGCAGAAAAGGAAGCTCCAAGGATGTCAATTATAGAGTCTATGATAGTGACTAAGGCCAGGCTGAACTTTGATCACAAAAAATTATATTTGTAGATACTATACAATCTTCGTAATTTTTGATATTGTTTCTGCAGTAATGAGAAGGTAAGAAAAATCTTCAGAGCCACAAAATTTAGTAGGACTTTTTTGAGGAGAAACTATTTTTCTTATTTAAAGTCTTTGGTATATTTATCAGTCACTTCTATAAATAGGTAATCATCAGTGCATTCATGTGTATAGATCTTTTTCCAGGAATTAATACATTTTTAATGTATTTGCTTTAATTTCTTATGCTTTTATTTTTTTTGATGCTCAAATTTTTCCTTCTTTAACCAGCAAGAACCCTTTCACATTGGGTCCTTTGTCATTTAACACACCCCATTAATTTATTTTTTTAAAGATTTATTTATTTATGCATACAGCACTGGGGTACAGGCCGGGGCGGGTGGGTTGGGGGGTGAGAGGATTCACCACAGAGAGCAGGGAGCAGAACAGGCAGATCAACTGAAGTACACTGCTGAGGGGAGCAGCGGGCACAGCAGGAGAGGTCCGCTGCGCCATGTGGGTCCCCTCCCTGGCCGGCAGCAGGGATCGAACTCATGCTGCAGTGGCTGTGATTTGCTTCATAGTGCGTTGCTTAACCCACTGCGCCACCAGGGAGGCCCCCCATTAATTTATGATACCTACTTGTTTTCAGGTAAAACACAACAATCCCAGATTATGTGGCATAATTCCTTACCCATAACTAATGTCCTTATTTTAGAGGGAAATGATATTTTAGACCATAATTTGGTGACTGACAAATGGGGAATATGGAACTTGCCACAACTAATCAATAATATCTAAAAACTTACCAACTCCATAATTAAAACCCCAAATTAGAAATCTTCACCTCAAAGTTTAATACCGTAGAGATTGTTTTGTAAAACACAACTGTTGTTACACACTGGTCATATAGCCATAAACTATAGCCCCACAACTATGTCTGTTTTTGTAGAATTCATTAGTAGTGCCCCAGGTCTATTGTTTTATAGCTTAAGAGTTCCCAGAGATCATTTAGTACTGTCAGTCCTTTAAAGAAATAACTGAGTTCTAGGAAATGATGGGGTTATAGAGGCTGAGTGTTCACTACCTGGTCATAGCCCAAATTTGTGGCTGTTGGAGTCTTCAAATAACAAGTGCAATTGTCTTAAATGGAATTTCAAGTCTTTCAGGGGTAGTATGAAAGAAATAGTTGGCCTTTTTTGTACCAACTTTGTGAGACTTGAAACACAAAGATTTTGGTACACTGATTAATTTGACTGCCTCAAATTTTTTTGTGATCCAATTACATTTCCAAGAAAATTTCTCCCTTCAGAAATGGTGGTGGGAACTCCATGGGAACTACAATTGATATCAAGTATGTATAAATAAATTTAATTTTAAAAAAATTTCTCCCTTCAGAAAAATCTATATATAAAATCATACTACATAAGCTAATTATCATCTGTATTTTGAAATATTTTCTTTATATAACATGCTGGTCCATTTTATCAGATGTGTCTCTATAATATCTTGTCCTCCCAATGTAGAAGCTTTCATATAGTTTATGCCTCTTTTCAAAAGAAGAAAATTATCTTCCCATTATTCTTTTCAGTATAAAGGCACAGATTTATAAATCATCCGCCCACTTTCTCTTTAATATTTGGAATAGTCATGTTCACTTAAAAATGATTCTCTTTAAAAAGCACCTTAACATCGCTCTACCCAGCTTGGAAACCTTCTCTATCTCTGTCTTCCACACACCATAGTACCCTTTGGCAGTGAACACAGTGCTCCAGCCCCTTCTACAAAATTGAAGGTTCTTGGACTTGGGTTTTGTTTTTAATTTATTTAATTAAATTAGTTTTTTCACATTGCCATGCTTGAAGAAGTTACTCTTGAGTACTGCATTACATGGAAATATTTTAATGAAGGAAAAGAAATGAGAGTTTTATTTTTAAATTTTATTGTAAATTTAAGGGTTTTATATTGCTTAGACTAATTTTTACCCCAATATGTATAAAAACACTCTATATTTTAGGTTAATTTCTACTTTGGGGACTTCCATTTACTATATCCTGTGTGAAAAATTGAGGCTTTAATCAGTACATGTCTCCAGGAATTTTCCTGCTCGTTATTTACCCTTTTCTTTCTTGCAGGTTTCTGATGGAGTGTGAATGTGTTTAATTTTTGTTCTTTGAATATTCTACTATTAAGGTGTCATTAATTATGAAAAAAACTTAGCTTTTCAATTTTGAGGTGAAGTCTGTTCATTTTTAATATTTTACTTTTTTGCAAAACAGATTTTGTGTTTTCTGAAACATTTACGCTCTGAAACAAAACCCTGTCCTGGATCTAACCAAACATAAGATACTCTGAATTCATATTTGCAAATTTTGCACAAACATCTCATTTGAAGCAATATTTCTTTGTGCCTAATAGTATTGAACTCAATGACTGTCCTAGTACACTCTACTTTTTCACCAGCAAAAGTTTATTAAGTCAAATAACTCAACTTTTTTCTCTTTTTAAAAACCACTAAAATCCTGGTTCTTAAGATTTTGGTATTTTTGAAGAGTGGACTGTCGCATGGAAGGAATTAGATTTTTTGATCTGAGGGACTCTACTACCTATTTCCTTTCAGTAAACTTCCTGTCATCCTATAATACTAAAGTCTGCTATGACTTATGATGAGATAAGAAATCTATCACACAGTATCATAGAAATTCTTCACATCAGCAGAAAAAACCAAATCCTCAAATTCTTTCTCTCTACTCAACTAAATGAAAAGGGTTTCTTGATTTTTTTCACTTGAAGAAAATCATACATTTGACTCAGTCATTTTAGACTCTCTGCTGTGTACTATACTAAATGTGTGTATGTATCCCTCAGCTTCCCAAAGACTAAAGGACTTAGTTGAATTGTTACTTGTTTCTGATTTTGATTTTAGTAATGAACAGATTCTCACTTACTTTAAATAGACAAACTTTTTTAAACTACAAGAAGGTATACAGAAAGAAGTCTTCTTACCTTTAGTTCACAGTCATCCTGTTCCCTCCTTTAGAAGTAATATTTGGAATAAATGCTTATTTCATTGTCAAATAAAAAAGTTCTAAATGTTCCTACAGTCTAATTAGTTTGTTCTTTAATGTCCTCTTCACTCAACTTTTATAGAAGTAAATGGCGACTGGCAAAAGGCTGATGCTGTCTGGAATAAAATGCAAGAAGAAAATATTATTCCTCGTGGGGAGACATTAAGATTATTGGCAGAAATCCTTAAAAACAGTAATCAGGAGGTTCCTTTTGATGTACCTGAGGTAATCTGTTTTCAACTTACAAGCATGAAGGATTTGTTGTCAATATAACTTTCCTTCATAGATAGTACAATTTTATACTGAAAAGATGACTTTGTTTTTGTGTAACTGAGTAATTCTGTTTTCAAGGTGTGGTATGAAGATGAAAAGGAGTTCCTGAATTCTTCATCACCCTCATCAGATGAAGCCATTTTTGAGAAACATCTATTAAAAGCCTGCCAAAAGAAGAACAACAGAGGTAAATATGTACAGTGGGGTCTTCTTTCATGGAATCTAACAAATTAGAAGTGTTCTTATTTGGAGATGGAGCTTAGATTGTATTAATTATTTTATTGATTAAGTTTACAAAGACTGAAGGAATTTTAAAATTTTACTTTTATTTATGCATACAGGAGCTAGGGTGTAGGTCAGAGATACGGAGGTGATGGTGGGGGGTGGTGTACAAGGATTCATCAGAGAGAGTGGAGAGCACAACAGGCAGGTATACTGAAATACACTGCTGAAGGGAGCAGCGGTTGAGACTGGAGAGATCTGCTTTACCATGTGGGTTAGCAGTGACTGTGGATAGCTTCTTAGTGCTGTGACTTAACCCCTTGAGCCAAGGAATTGTCCTTATTTTTAGATAAGATAATGGTATTATGATTTATTAGAGAATATCCTTAAATTTCAAAGTCTATAATGAAGTACTGAATGATGAGGAAAAAGATTTCTGTATTTTAAAATACTTACATTTCATAGAACGAAAGTAAAGCAACTCTGGCAAAATGTTAATTGTTAGATTTAGATGATGGGTTACATGTAGATGATGGAAAGGTTCATCATACTATGTATATTTTTCACTACATTAGATGTTTTTCATAAAGAAAACTTTAAATAGGTCTACATTAATAAAAATTTGCGTTGAAAATAGCATGATCATGAATATTCATTGACATGTTTATTACATGTTTTGCTTTTGTTTGAAATCAATAAGGTTATTAAGTCATTGGCCATCATACTAGTATGTGTTAAAGTAATCAGACAATGTTTTGAAGTGAAAGGGAGGATATGAACTGTTTCTCTTCTTTCTGATGGTGAATTACCTGAAGACATACCCACCTCTGTTGTGATTGCTCTCTTACATTTCTGTGGCATTCTAGATATTTTCATTTAGACTTCCTTGTACTCTCCCCAAATCATGTATCACTTTTATTTTTTATTTATTTATTTTTTTTGTTAATTTTTCTCCAAAGATTGCTACCATTTTCCTTCATTTTTTGGTGTGGATTTTTGAAGTACAACAGTGGTGTTTTGTTTTTTCATTTTTACATTGTCAGTTTTGAGCTCTGCTCAGTAGAAAGGAATCAACTAAGAAATTTATAGACTCTTTTAATGTCTTGGCTTAACTAGAAACCTTGTGACACTGACAAAATGAGAAAGAATACGCTAAATTCATATGCTTTTCTCAGTCATGCAGAATAACTTTTATTCTTTTTGAGTCCTTTTGCTGCATGTTCAGTCTGTACATCCTTGAGGCTTTATCTGTAAGCTAACTATAAAATTATCATTACTACCATTATCAATACTACTAAAATACTCTAGTAGAATTTTGGTTTGACCAAAATGAATGTAACATAGAGTTTTTGTTTAAAGATTCAAAAACTTCATGGTTGCCTTTCTTAAAAAGGTGTTTTTAAGTAAAAACATTTAACTGGTTAACTAACAAAATAAAATTCAGTGTTTTATCATAAATGTAGAGATACACCCCATTCTAGTTTTCATATACAGTTTACATTTATCTAATTGGTTTCATCCTATCCTTGAGTGGCTTTAGTTTTGTGTATATATGAGAATTCAGATGTTTAGGAAAATATGAATACTTTGAAATATGATGTGTACATTAACACTTTATTGGATTTCTGATAGTTTAACACAAATAAAGGAGTAATGTCACTTTGATATCAAAAACAAACTGTAGTGAATGAATTTGGTGTATTTGAATGAAAATTTTAAAATAATAATAATGGAAAATAATAAACAGCTACACCAACTTCATGTGAAGACTAATTTTAGCAAAAAGCTAGTAAGATTGTGAGGTTATTTTGTTAATGTTAATAATTCATATTGTACTTACTGTATATTTTTATTCAGCAAGCTAATGAATTATGAAAGTAATTGTAAATTTAATGACAAACAGGAATTTATTAAAGTCATACATTTTCTCCAAATTTAGCTTGAAATGATAACTAAGTTTCTGATATTTTCACTTCAGTTTAGTTAAAGGGCTAGTGTAAATTCCCCTAACGTATAAAACATAGGTATAATTTCTGCTGATTCAGAAACCTATAAAGAATCTCAGAATGTTCTCCTGAGCATTAATATGTTCATTCTGTGTTGTATGTTCTGTATTTCCTTACATTGAGCTTTATATCCATGGAAGACTGTACGTGATAGTTCAGCTGTGCCCCATATTTATTATGATTTGTTTATACACACCAGAGAGTGGATTGTAGTTTCAGTTAGATGTTTATAGCCAGGCAATTTTATTTCAGAAAAGTAAGTGACTGAAAAGTGTAGTTACTTCTCTTTTGGTAACATCTTTTCATTCACTGACAGTTATTGTGAACAAGTGAAATAAAACTGTTAATCAGTCAAACAAATGTTGCTTAGTTTACTTGTTAGATATCTGTATATTTGAAAATTGTATGTTTTTGTGTAAGTCCTGTCGTAGCCAAATAATTTGATCTCCTAATTTTAGAATTATAGGCTATATTCACTTTAGTGCTATTGTGTTGAAATGTTAACCATCGTAAACACCCACTTATAGATTAAAGCTAGCTTTAAAATAAATCTTTTGCTCTTCTCAATCTAAATTATACCTCTGGTTTATTTGGACTTTAACGTACGTTTTGCCATTTGTTTTGAAACTGGTATCAGCTTTTGACAAATTCAGAAGCACTACTTATTGCATGAAAATAATCTGTTGACTTTAGAAAACTAGTATGAAAATAAATTTAAAAGCAGGCCCTTTCAGATGCTATTCATTTGGTTTAAGTAGTAGTTTCCAAGACTGTCACTTTGCTTTTTTAAAGATTAGAAGAATGGCAACATCTGCTTGATTGGTCAGTGTGTATAACTGTACAGAATAAGATAGTGGGTGAATGTAAGGAAACAGAAGTATGTAGGTTTGAGACTGTTTTAGGAATTTTTCCCTCCTTTTTGCTGTTCAGAATCATGTCATTTCACGTCTTCTTTTTTTTTTTTCCTTCATAGATGCGTATAATATTTTCCTGAAAGCACAAAAGCAAAACATTGTGTTTAACAGTGACACTTACCACAATCTTCTAAGATTTCTGTTGTACAAGAATGATCTTACACAAGCAATGGAGGTGAAAGTTTTGTAAGTATTGGTTCCATTTATTAAACCTCTCAATTAAAATCATTGACTCTCATTAGGCTTCTCTAAAGTGTTGTTGCATTAGCAGTTGTTTAATTGTACTCAGCTACCCACAAAAATCACATAAAATGGTTTTCTAATTTAACCTATAAAAATATAACCTTTACTTGTCCTGCACAGGACAGTTCATTTTGTTTGCCTTACATAACTTTGCTACTCATTTATAATGTGCATATACAGAAAAATCATTTTCATCATATTCTATTTCTTGATTAGCAGCTAGGTCTGTGTATCTTTTGTGGTGGGAATGGCCTGATAGAATGAAGATACCAAGACTTTCACTTAGGCAAGGGTTTGAATCTTTCTTCAAGAACCTTAGGAAAATAACCTCCTCTCTCTGAACCTTAATTTTTCTTCTACATGATGAATGGATGACAATAAAGCTTATGTTTAAGAATCCTTCTAGGTATTTAAAGAAAATACATTTGCTCAACACATTTTAAAATGCTTCTTCTTTTATCCCTTCTGGTGATGTTGCTGTTGGCACTGGCAAGCAGTTTTGCCTTTCGAGACTAGTTCCCTACATTGAGATACTTTTTTTTATTAAAATAAGAATAACATATCCTTACCTGATCTGTCAGCTAACTGATCATAAGCCTAAATAGAAAATTGATGCTTGCCATTTTTGCAATTCACTGAAAACCTGGTTATTAAATAAGTATGAGTTTTTTATTGAAGTTGTGCACCATAACATAGTGCCATATTTACTGTTTGTGTTTCAGTACATTTTGAAAAACTTACTGTGCATAACTGTATTTGTCTGTGAAAAAATAAGCACACACACACAGTATGTACATAGGAGATAGCGAGAGGTTTATGTACACATGTACAGATTACACGTGTGGCTATATACACATGCACAGTGTCTGTGTGTGTGTGGTCTTGAGTCATTTATATGTCTTGTAGAATAGTCACACACTAAGGTTTTTCAAGATTAAGCTTTTATGTATTCTCACTCTGTTTACTCAGTTGCTAATTAAATTATCTCTATAATAACTTGGTATGTCTTCATTTAGTGACTTGGAAAATTTGACACAGATCAGCCTCCTTTCATCTGTAAAAACTGAAGTCACCAATTTTTTTTCTAAAATTAATTTTCTCAGACTTTATCCCAACATTTCCCAAAATAATCAAAAATGCTCTAAAGCAACAGTGATTTGAGAGGAAGGGAAGACAAATAAGATGAGCATTTTGTTGTGAAAATTGGGTATGATTAAGTGAAGGGATAGAAACAAAGAAGGAAACCTTTTTTAAAAATGAAAGAAAGAGACTTGTGAGACTGCTGACCAAGACCTATAAAATACTTCTCAGAGTAACAGCTTATAATGTTCTCATTTTAACTGGGCTTGCTCTAAAACAGTGAGCCTCATATTATTTTAGTATAAAATGATTCCCCACTAGCCTACCCCAAATGTTTTGATTAAATTGCTCTTATGTGAGGCCCAGGAATCTACTTTTTAGCAAACATGCCCTGGTGGTTCGAGAATCACACCTTAAACATTTTGATTAAATATTATATTTAGTAGTGAACTGTGCTAATATTTCACTTGTAAATATATTGTAAAGCATAAAAAACGAAAAATTTCAGAGATAACATTTTAAAAAGGTTTAAATGTTTTCTTGAAAAACCTAGAATGTTCATACCATGTAGATACCTCTCAGTGCAGACCACTGATCTAGAGTAGTCTTCATATTGCAGTTGCAACCAAAGAATGGGCTATAGAATCTATTTTGTGGTACAGAAGCAGTTTATTTTAATGAAATAGAATAGAAAATGTGAAAGAACTCATACAATTTCCTTATAACAACTACCTGTTAAATATAGGGTTATCTTCTTTCCTTCTCTCTCTAGACTTCGTAAAGACTTTCTTTACTCTTGCACTTCTTTTTATCTTAATTAATGTTTTCCTTCCAGAAGTCTTTTGTAGATGCCTTTCCATGTAGCTGTATGGGTCCGAAAGATTTCTAGATGCAAAGTCTTAGAATAAGTGCCCAATGGCACCTTGAATTGGCGATTAAACACATCCAACTGTGTAGAATTTTCTCTTGGGTCACGCCTAGTTTTGAATACTTTTGAAAATAACTGCACTGGAAAATCAGAAGTGGGAATTGAAGTTCTAGTTCACCAACTAGTGTCACTGGAAGAACATCACTTTTCTGGATTCATTGCCTACTTCTTTGTTAGTGTTAGCTTGAATCATTTCCTTCCTTTCCAATTCTGTGTCCAGAGTGAAAGAGAACAGTTGCTTTTTTAAATGGACATCTTTCTTTAGTGTATGACCGAATGAACCTGTGTAGTAAGTGATAGTGCCCCCTTGTGTTTTACTGGCACTGTTACTCTTGCCCATAAATAGGAGTCTGTTGTTACAATCACTTACATTAGTGAGTAGTAGTGAACTGAAAAATGCAACCTTTGTTTTTATTGTAGTTTTATTGTCTCTAAAATGTAATGGTTTTATCTGACTTATAAGAACATTTCTTCGGTTGTATTGACAAGGTCATTTAGCCTTCCAACAAGTAATGGAACATCAAAAGTAACAGTAACAGCTGTCTTTAAACTTCTTTAAAGAAAAACCCAACTTTTATTTTTAGTTAGAATTAGAAAATTTCTCATGTTTCAGTATTAAAATTGGACTTTTTTTTTAAGTTCTTTGAAGGGATGGGACTGATTTTCAAAGACCAATAATGTTGTAAATTATCTTAAATCTCTGATAATACTGAACTGTTATTAGGGCATTTCAGAATCATGTGACAATAGCTGTGCTTTATCTTTTGTGAATAGCATTTCATTTCCTCTTGTCCCTACTGACTTCCTATTTCATTCTAATAATAATGCTAAATCAAACACTGATGATTTTTACTGGATTGGCCAGTTTTTGTTATCCAAAGTTAGATAAATTATAATGACCAATTAATGCCCTATATACTTCATGTTATGTAAGTACAATCCACAGACAGTCATGGCTCTGAAATCTCTATCATGAGAACTTTGCCTGTAATACTATCTCCTTTGGTTAAGACAGATTAGTTTTTACAGTTGATTATAAATGAAAGGATTTCTCTGTAATTTTTTATTTTAATTCGGTTGTTCAAAAAATGAATGTCTAGAATTCTTCATTGTTTAACCAGCAGCCACTAGACATACGCATGCTGGTTAAAGTAATTAAATCTCATTAAGATTTCTCTTCCTCCATCACAAATAGTCATATAATCACCTGTGATTAGTGAACAGTGTGGCTACAAAATATTCCCATCTCATCAAAGTTTGATTTGATGACTCTGGACTAGGTTTTTTTCCAAAAGAAAAGTTCAAAATTATGGGTCAGAAAGAAGTAAACTTATATTGTATAATTCCAACACTAAGCTCTCTACCAGTAACTGTAACTTTTCTTTTTTCTTTTTGTTTGTAATATATTTTGGTTGTTTAATCAATTGCTGCATTGGTAAAATATTTACATTCATTATATAGTGGATTGTGGGAGAATTTATTCTTCCTAATATTCCCACTGTATTTTTGTATTGAAAACACAACTTCTTGAGATAGAAAGAGATTTCTGAAAGAAAGTGTTCTGTTTTTGAAAGGTATTTATACTCAGCCACTTGATGCCAGTTAGATTTATTACCTTGGAGTCTTAATGAATTTTAGTTAATATTTTCAAATAAATATGGTATAATGCATATAATAATGTTAGAATAAGAAGTGAGCTTTTAATAGTATCTACTGTTTATTTAATCATGCCCAAGACAGAAAGTAAATCCTTTATGCAGTTTATAGGCTCATGCACGAGTTGTTGATTTAAGAGCTTTGACAGATGGGACAAAGGAAAAACAGTCAAACTGAGCAATGGGTGCTTTGGTGATAAGATTAAGAGGCATGATTGGGAGAATAAGAAAATCCTGTTTTGGGACTTCAGGGGTGAACCTCAGAAGCTGACAGTGACAGAGAGGATGGAATAGTCATGGTGTCTTTAGAGGCTTTACGTGGGGTTCATGAGAATAATTTAGCAGTGACCCTGCTTTTTTTGCAGTTTGTTCAGCTAAGATGTGCACGTCGGCAGGACAAGCAGTGTTGGCAGCACGATCATCCCTGAGCTTGATAAGGCAAATGGCAACAATTGCCTTTGCTCCTTTTGACCTGTGGAGATTTCCTAATCGAGAGATGAACCCTAGGGGCATTAAGGATGCTGAAGTTTCATCACAGGAGATGTGCACACAGTGTTGCAAACAGAAATCTTTTCTGGCTGTTTTTTTTTTTTTTTTTTTCCAAAGTCCTGCAGGTTTTAGTCATAAGTGAAGCAATTTTTTGCTTCTGAGTTTTAAAAAGTTAGGGGGCTATTTCATATTTAAGAGCAGGACAAGATTATTGTGCAAAATTTTTATTTTAATGTAACAATGGTTTTAGTTCTGCAGTGTGCTGAAATTTAAAAACTGTATGTATCTAGATGACAGAAATTTGAAAATTAATCAACCAAATGATAAGGTGTTAGTTCATAATATGCTTTAGTTTATATTTAAAATATACAGTGCTGAAAATAAATGTTCATTTTTGTTGCTGAAAGAATAGTTTTACATTTTATAATTATGGTGAATGCAAAAAAAAGAGGAAAAAGTATCCAGCTTAGGATACAGCAGAACAATACAGGGCATGCAGTTATTTTAGTCATCTAATATGTCAGCATTCAAGAATCTGAACCGATTGTTTAAAAAAAATCTTGTACTTTGTTTCTTTTGTTGCTCATTTCCAACTTTGTCATCTGTCAGAATGCAAAAAAAAATTATCCTTCTATAACCATTGACAGGATAACACAAAAGCTGTCTCCAGGTCGATATTTTGCAGCAATATTTTTAACATACGAACAGTAGTTTTTATAATTTCACCTTGGTGCTCAACCATTTATTATCGTATCAGAAGCATGTCAGTAATTCCTTTCTAAATGTCTGCTTCTTTTAGCGCTGAGACCCACATCAAGGGCTTCACACTGAACGATGCTGCCAACAGCCTCCTCATCATAACGCAAGTTAGGCGGGATTATTTGAAAGGTATGTCACAATGCTTGACCTTTACGTCACATTAATGCCTCTGCAGATTTTTCTTGTAACGCCCTTCGAATACTTGGATAAAGGAGTCCATTTAGCAAATTACCTGCTTATCAAGAGCCTTTTGTGGTAGCTGAGAGACGTAAATTACTGTACATGCATTTATAATACAGCTTGAATATGAATGTACTTGTCATTTGACCACTTAGTCCAGTTTCCATTCCATTTAACACAAGATGGGTTTTCTTAAGATGAATCACAGCTCTTCAGACATGCAAAATTTGTGTTCCAGAACGAGAGAAAGTACAGGCTTTCAAGTGCGTTAAAATTCACAGCACAAGTCATTTTGCTTTGGAAATTAACATACTTTAGAGCATCTGAAACAATTCCCAGCAGTTGTTTCTTGCATATTGTGTTGGTTGTGTGTGAGATAGCAAATGAGTTAAATTGAGTGTTAAATGTGTGGGATTGTGCACCAAATGATTATAATATTGATTTTTAAAACTTAATCTAATACTTTTTTAATAGTTCATAATACCAACAGCAATAAAATACAGTGTTTGCTGAGAGTTTAGGATTTTTAAATTAATATTAAGAGGACAATACCAGAAAGATGTGGACATGACTTTGGGGAGGGTTGGTGTGGGGGCGTTTGTTTGGTAAATGCTATTTATGGATTTGTAGTAGGATAGATTTGGATCTGGAGGGCTTATGAATGAGCTCCCTAGGGAGAAAATGATGAAACTCTTAAATTTAGGTAAGTATCTTTTTATGTTTATGTAATTCAATACATTTGAATTTTAGTCAGTACAATAGCACCACAGTTTTGCCAATACAAGAAGACCCACTCAGGTGATCTTGAAGAAAGATCGAAAAGCTCTTTAACTGTTCTGCTCCATTTCTTCCTCAGTCTAGTATATTCTTCACTTACATGTTTGTAAGATAACTTCACATGCCTGAGAGAAAGTTACTGCAGCTTTAGTGTTGCCTGTAGTACCTAAATGCGCTGGTCTGTAGATGTTGTTCTGATTGGTTAGGGCTGGGGCTATAGGCTCCTTTGCAAAATTTCTTCTTCAACATTCCACAGGCAGGACCAGCACATCTAGGTTGTCTTTTTGGACAGCCTTAAGTCTTATTTTGTGGTATTATTAAAACTTGAGGGATTTTATTTCCAATGAAAAAATCCTTTTTTCAAGTTGATGTTTTATATGGAAATAATAAACAGTTGTATAACCTGGAAAGTTAAAGTATCTCCTTGTACAAATATGCTCATTTTTGTAAATAGCTTATTTTCTATGGACATGGAGTAAAGAATAAAAACATTTTCTTCAATTTCATGGGGTCGATTTTTGACCCAAAAAATAACTCATTTTGTTTAACTTGACTACTACTCATTATTTGTATGTTAGATACCCTGTAGAAACTGTTAAGAAACTCTATGATGTAATTTCACGTCTGTTCTTCTCAGCTGTTCAGCCCAACTAGAGGTTGACTATGAAAAGGATCTTTGAGTCCATCTTCCATTACCACTTCTACCCCCACACTACCTTGCATTCCTAGCCACACACCAGTCTTCTGTTGGAGCGAAATGACCATCAGCAAGGATGGGAATGAAGCTGGCACTCTCTGCATTTCCTATTTTGGCTTCACAGCTGACTAGAACTATTTTTCAAAACCCTGTCTTTTCTGTTTTATTTTCTCAATCCCCTCTAAAGCAGGAAGAAAAAAATGAAGTCATTTCAATCTTTATGATAGCTGCTTCATGACACTTTTCTAACAAATTCAGTATCACTGGTGAATTAGGTAACACTGAAAAGTACTGGGGGGGAAGACTGTTCTAAAGTTGATTATCTATAGTGTGTGTGACCACCAGCTAAGATTCTGTCAGTATTGTTTTCTATCAGTTACACTGCTAAAGTATAAATCCCATTTTTTGTTTTCTGTGTGTACATGTGTATTCATAAAATTTTACTGAACACACCTTTTAAATTACCTATTTTCTCTACTTATGAATTGCTGGTTTGGAGTAGATTTGTGTTAATTATATACTGCTTATTCAGTAATACTAAAATACTAAAGTCTTTTACTCTGTTACCTTTAATAGTGTGTTCATCACCCAGTCTTCATTCTTCTGTAGAATATAGGCTCTTCTTATTTGGAAGATGCTTTGAGGTTTACAATTTTGTATAAGTTACATTGCTGTGAAGTTTTCTTTGGTAGCAGAGGTGGTGATTGTTATGCTAAGTGTTACATTTTCCCTCCAGTCAACCCCTTTATTTAATAGTTAATATAATTATTTCACTGTACTTGCACATGAGTCCGTAAATCAAAAGGATATTCCACATGTGTCCATAATCAAGTACTTGTAGTCTAATACTCTTCTGTGGCTAGTTCCCTGGGAGTCTGATGAGCTCTTTTCTTTGAAAAGTGAGTATAAGAAAAGATCTGCAGGGTTTTTAATCTAGTAAAATAATTTAATTGTGTAAAAGCCAAATGTTCCAGTTTGGTTGTTCCCATGTGATCAAACCTGTTTGGACTAGAGAGAGACATTTTTTTGACCAAACAAGTCTTTGGGATAGTTGGGATTTCCCAAAACCTTGCAAAGATAATGAGTACAATAAAATCTGGGAAAGTATGAGTGTGGGTAGAAGTTACATATTTTTTGCAAAACTGTAATTTTTTAAATTCTGTTATATTTCTCTGAACTTAAAATTTCCTTGAATTAGTCACTAAATGCTACCCCTGAATGGAATGCACATTCTATTAGTAATATTGATATTTTCTTTGTGACTTAAAGAAGCATGTTCTCTGATCTCTGATATATATATATATAGTCAAATAAGTAAATATTTTTCTGTTTCTTATAAAGTATTAATAGTCTAGGTAATTTAGATCAGTTATTCATAGTTCTCTGTATATAGTCATTTGGCGATTGGGTTTAAAAGCTGGTTTTCAAAATACATTAAAGTCAGTACAGTTGCTACAAGAAAAACTTACCTGTTCTTCTGTTGTAGAGGCTCTAACAACGCTAAAAGCAGCCGTTAGTTTGGGGCAGACACCCTCTAACCTCGCAGTGACTCGCCTTATTCAGGCATGTGCATTGAAGGGTGATTTAGAAAGCATACAGGAGATTCAGAAGATGGTAAATGGACTTGAAGATTCAATTGGACTTTCAAGTATGGTTTTCATCAATAACATTGCTTTGGCACAAATAAAGAAGTAAGTATTTTCAAACTTTTCCTCCATTGGGTGCTGGGAGGAACAATATCTCAAATAATCCTTTTTTAAAACATCCAAGACTATTAGAAACCATTTCAACAGCTGAAAAAAATATTGATGACAAGTTGCTGATTATTTCCTATTAGAGAAATATTAAGTATTACAAAATGTGTTTTAGTTTTAAATTTTAGAATACACAATGTTCAGCAAATTTTTCAAGTTCATGGAATTTATTCCATCGTTAATAACTTTCCTCAGATTCCTATGTGTCAAGCTTATTATTGTCAAAACACTTTGTTACAAAAGTGGAAAATTCATTCATTTGTGAGCAACACTGGAGAATGACATTGTACTGGAATATTATGAAACAGAGGGTTCAGTGAGTTTGTTAAAATGTGTATTTCTGTTTTCCCCACCATCCTACCCTTTCACCTCTGTCCACACACCCAGTATTTAAGGGTGATTCTCTTAACTCCATCTCTAGATTTCTTTTTGAGAATCATCAGTATACATTAGTAAAGTGCTTTTCTTCAGCTAAGAATTCATGGGGGTAATTATGGAACTGACACCCATGCTTTTTAGGAAAAATTTTCTTTTGTGATTAATCTTACAAACACTTAACAGATTCTGGTATTGAAATGTTATGTTTGTTTTTGCAGGGGTTTTATTTGTTCCTATTTCTAGACCATAGAAGCAATTTTGTTTTATTCGTTCCTTTTAAAACTACCTCCCCAAATAAACCTTAAATTTTCCCTTTAGTAAGAATGTGTTATTATTTTAAGTTGGAAGGTCAATGAAATTACCTCAGTAAAATTTGGATGAATTTTAAAACCTTAATCATATAAGCATAATTTTACGTGATGTGGAGAACTTTTTACTATTAAATAATTCTCTAAAATCATCAGAAAAAAATACTGTAAAAGGTGTTCCTTTATAGTTAGAGAATTCTTACAGTTAAGTTCAACATAAAATGGATTCTTTGCAGTGAAAGTACCTAATTATGACTGTAAGGTATGAGTTTAAGAGTATCTTAACTAAAAGGTAATTATAAAGATAATTTGTATCATTCCTTATTAAATACAGCCATGTAATTAGTTTTTAAATGTGAAATTTTTTTTTCTGTGAATTTTGGTATAAATTGAATATTTTTCAAAGGTGCAATATCTGACAAAAACCAATGATTGTGACAACAGGTTGAGAGACATGAAAATAACCCTCTCATATCTGACAGACTCTTGAGCTCTTATATGCTATCTTTACTTCATGTAGTAGTGACCAGCTGTAGATTATAAAGCCCAAATTCTAACACTTCTGTAAGTTCTTAATCTTATATTCAAAGGAGTTGTAAAATCAAACATTTAAGATACAGTATATTTTTAGGTTACTGTCATTAGTTCTGTATATCATTTGATCGTTTCCCTAGAGCAGTGTTTTAAAATAGAGCAACTATTTTGATTATTGTAACTTAAACAATTAAGTAATTCCTTTTGCCACCTAAATGTGATTTGGTTCAAATTGCATGTCTTTTATCTGGTTAGTTGTGATATATTTCCCTCTTTTCCTAAAATACTTACACTAAGCTCTCATTACCAAAAACTGTCTGCAGTATTAATATAAACAATACTTCTTTTTCATTTATTTTACTTTCTTTTGCAGCAATAACATAGATGTTGCAATAGAAAACCTCGAAAATATGCTTACTTCAGGAAATAAAACCATGGATCCTCAGTACTTTGGCTTGGCTTACTTATTCAGAAAATTAATAGAGGAGCAGCTGGAACCAGCAATTGAAAAAAGTAAGTAGACTAAAGAAGGACATTCCCTCTCTAGTGAGACAGCACCAAATTTCTTTGGTGCATGGGTTATAATACTGTTTTTAAATGAAAGATTTTTCTTACCTGTCATGTTTTTCAGTAAGCATCATGGCAGAGAGATTGGCCAATCAGTTTGCAGTTTACAAACCGGTCACCGACCTTTTCCTTCAGCTTGTGGAGTCAGGCAAGGTGGATGATGCCAGAGCTCTCCTACAGGTAAGACCCACCACACTTGAAACAGTGGGGCTCATGGCTGGTGAGGAGCAAATTGAGAAATATCTAGACATAGATGTGTGGCAGAATCGTAGCGATGAAATGTGATGCTGCTAGCACATTTAAATTCCATGTGAACCAAGGTTGCATGACAAGGACTGGATTGTAAATTGATTCCTGATTTTATAGATGCCAAATTGAACTAGAAGTGTACTTAGATAGGGGGTCGGGGGGTGGGAGAAGACATGTTTTGTTGAAATGATTTAAAAACAAATGTTCTGTGCAGATAGGTAAAAACAATTCCTTTGATTTTCTACTTTAATTTCTCTAATGCTCTTAATACGGTACATCACCATGGCAACACAGTTTGCAAACAAAAAGTAGGAAATGTTTGCTTTTCAAGTACAGCTTCTCACTTGAATACTCAAACATTCTCAGTGCCTTATTCAAGGTTTATTAAGAGTTGGATTTGCTTTCTATTCACTTGTGTGTCACAGACACATTAAATGACAAATGCAGGTCTCTGTGGCCCGCTCTCTCAGTTAAATTAGCAATCTTCAGAGGAGACAACTGCATTCATGCCATTTTAACAGCACTAAATATAAAGCTGCGCCAAGTGCCGACAGAGCCGTGGGTGATCAGAGCTGCCACTGGCAATGTACACAAACAGGCCCGCTGGGGAGCCCCTTCCCAGCAGGTGGCAGTCAAACAGTCACGGTGATCCCGCCAGCAACTGTGTTTGTGTAGACTCCCTGTGTCAAATTGAGGCCTGGGACCAATTTCTAGTAGTAAATAGTATTATATTCACTTACGTTTTTACGAGCAGAGTAACACCTTAAGTAGCAGATAGAGAAGGTAAAACTGTGCCCTGTAGTTTGGATTGTGAAGTTCATCTAGTTTGACAATAGAATACAAGCCGTTTTAAAAAGGAGTTCCTGAGAAATTTCTCTATGTTAACAGGTTTGTAAAAAGTGTAAATTGGCACTGCCTCAGTGAAAAGTGAAAGGCCTTTTTGACTTTTGTTCTGAGACAGAGAAATCCCAGTTAACTGAAAACTTACTTGCTCTGTTTGGTTTGCTTCCCCCCCCACCTTTTTTGCCTTTTGGAAATGGCAGTTTATGGAGAGGGACTTCAGGAATCTTTATTTTGTGTTTCTGCCTTTGGTTTTAGTGTGAGAGGGCCTGTCTTGAAAGTGATAAGCTTCCAATGCTTAGTCTTCACGCGCACATACGTAAGCATCTAGTAGCGGCGGTCACACACCTAACTGGACTTGGACGTCCTTCAGTTTTGGCACCTTGTTGTGACAGCTCTTTGGAAAGCGGCACTTGGCATTTCGTCTACCAGCTTGTTCTGTGCCATCACCTTCCAGGCTCTTCTCCGAGAGCAGACGGATAGCAGCCTGGGGCGGGAGATGCAGGGGTATTGCCTGCCGCCCTCGAGGCTGCCTTTCCCCGCAGCGGCCTGTCTAGGGGCTCGGGATGACAGCTGAGTGTTGATGCAGCAGCCGCAGTCTTTTTGTTTGCATTCCTTAAATAGACTGGGATCTCAGACGATAAACCCTTTACCCATCCTTTACCTGCTTGTCAGACAGTAAAAGATTATTCTTGCGGTAGTGAAGAATACTTTATTCACAGATGTCGAAAACATCAGTTTATAATGTAAATGTTCTGTGTGTCCCCCAAAATTCTTTTTATACTATTCGTTTCAGTATTGACAATGTTTTAAAGCTTTGAAAGAGCAATGTGCTTTTAGAAACTTAAGAGAATGACATCTGTGATGAGTGTAAACTAAAATATTGTCTTGCCATATTTGATTTTACTATAGCATCTAAGATTGGATAGACACTTGATTTATCTGGTCTGTCATATAAACTTTTTTTTTTTTAGTTTAACTTTTGTCTCTTTCTCAAGCACTGGCTGTCTGTTGCAATGAAAGCCTTTTATAAAATAGAGAGATTGAAATCAGTCCTTTTGTATGCATAAGTGTAGGTAATTATACTTTAAAGAGAACTTGCTTTGTACATTTTAATTTTTATAAAGAAACGAGCAGTTATCTCCCTGACACCTTATTAAATGTATAATTAACCTTATGATCCCTAGCTCACTTGTGAATGCTTGGCAGTATAATTGGAGAGGAATAGTGTTTCTTTTTTTCCTCTTTCTTTGCAGTCCTAAACCTTATTCTGTGGTTGTTGAAGCATTAGTTTAATTTTTCCCTTTTCTTTTTAAACAAACTTTATGTACTTGCAATGCCAAGGACAGCATTCACAAAAGCTTGGCATGGCTTATACTTGTTTTCTTTTTTCTTGCCTTTAAAAAGATTGGTCGACTATTAGGCTTTCCTGTTGGTAATAATACATTACGGTATTATTGTGAACTTTCTTAATTGGAAATATTCACCTTGGTCTGCTTGTTTATCAAAAACCTTCACTTACTGAATAATGTCTCCATTTTCAGAGATGCAGTGCAATTGCTGAACAAACCCCAATTTTCCTGGTGTTCTGTATTAGGAGTTCTCAGAGAGCAGGAAAGGTAATGTGCTTTACTTGCTGACAAGTCGATGATGCTGTAAACCAGTCTTGTTCAAAGATTTCGAGTGTCACATGTGAACTTGTTGGTACTTGTTCACTTTTTGTAACTTTTTTGAACTTATTTATACTTGTTTACTTTTTTGCGATATGGATACAGAGAGTTCTGGCTCCTTAGTTATACTGGAAATGCAGTATAAGTCAGTGCAGTGACTTCTCCTTTCGTGTGTCTGTGTATTAAGAGCCCCAAGAATGTTTCTTAAAAAATTAGGTCCAGGGCCTTCCGGGTGGCTCAGTGGGTTAAGCAACGCACTATGAGGCAAACTGCAGCCATTGCAGCACAAGTTCAATCCCTGCCGCTGGCCAGGGAGGGGACCCACATGGCGCAACAGACCTCTCCTGCCACGCCCACTGCTCCCCTCAGCAGTGTATTTCAGTAGCTCTGCCTGTTCTGTTCCCCTCTCTGTCTCTGGTGAATCCTCTCACCACCACCACCACCCCACCCTGCACTTCTGGCCTGTTCCCCAGTTCTTATATGCATAAATAAATAAATCTTTTAAAAAAAAAATTAGGTCCAGTTTTACATGTCACACTCATTGTAAAGTTTTGAAGTGATACTGTAATTTGTAACAGTTACAATGTTTGTTTTATGTGAAACACAGGTTGTTCATAGTCTGGGAGGTCTAGTTTTCCTTAATTTCTACATACTTGCTAAACACATAGATACACTTTTTTAAAAATATTACCTAATTGCTCTTTCATCTCAGACTCATATATAATTTACAACTTTTAGAAAGTAGGTAGTCGCCCTTTTTTCTTTTCAAATATAACACTTTCATTTTGATTTGTAAGTGAAAAATAAGAAATTTTAAAAAGTATTTGTTATTCCACATATGGCCCACTTCCTGCTGCTTTTTTCAGAAGATGGATGGGAAATGTCCAGCCTCTAAATTGTAGGAATTCCTGACAGGGTATACAGGTCCAGATATGAATTGACTAGATAAACATGCTAAAAAGTGACTTTTAAAATACCAGTTAGTTTCTTTTGACAATAGAATAATTAAGGAAGACTTAATACCTCTTGGTGAGATGGGGTCAAGACACAGTGTATATAAAGTTTATCTTTGGTTTATCCAAAAATACTGGAGCATATTTGAAAATATGAGATGATTATTCATTAGACTGTGAAAGTTCTATATTCCTTGTAGGAAGTGAAAGCATATGTCTGGCTACCCCTAAAAGTGATCGAGAAAAATCTCAATGAGGTCCTGCAAATATATTCTATACCAGATCTATACCAGTTTGAATTCTTCATGTTTCATTGAAAAAAAAATTGGTACCCAAAGATAACAGTTATTAGATCTTGTACCCTTTGGGATCATAGAACTTCTTTGTATGATTACCAGTTGATGAAAAAAGCAGTCTTTACAATATTTTAGAAAAATAATAGAAATATATATAAAATTGCATTAACATTTTTTAAATGGTGGTTTGTTTGCCTATATATTATTAAATAGACATCAAATACTAACATCTACAAAAAGGGGAAATAGTCTATTAAATTGAATGGACCATTCTTTTGTGATTGCTGTAAAGATTTTCTGATGTACTGTCCATATATCGATGTTCTGTCTCATTGTTCTTTTGAGTGGTGGTAATGTTGCCTATATTTAATTTCTTAGGCACCAACTCTGAAATCTTTGATAGAGTTGATTCCTGAATTAATTGAAAAGGAAGAAGCCTACACGTCCATCTTGAAAAGCTATGGTAATAAATTTTATCTGACTGTATTATTTAAGTGATTTGAATATTAGTTATGTGGTCAGCCAAGGCAGTCTTCAGCTCAGTGACCGTAAGCCTAAATATCAGGTACATACTGCTGTATAATTTAGATAGCTTTGGAATCTTTTAAAACTAAAGAAAAACATGAAATTACTTCTATAATTTCAACATAAGGAAGTAATCACTGAGCCCTGAGTATCTTCAGAGGGTCCAGGTGTGTTGAGGAGGAACCCAGGCTACTGGGAAGATTTGGAAATCCAACTGAGTTCAGGAACCAGTCTACTGTGTTCAAGTCCCTGCCACTTGAAATACAACACATTTGAGATCGTCACTTGACTTGGGCTTCTTCCTCCTGCAGTATTCTCCCTGCCTGCCTACCTACTCATTTGAAATAACTTAAAAATGGGCAGGGCCAAGGTTTTACTTTAGGTCACAGTTGAAATTCCACTCTTTGAACCAGTTTGTTCCTGGGTGCCAGGCAGTCACAGGTGAAAGGGAACCAGTGTAGAATCCCTTCGGTGATGAGTGTTAGCATTTTTAAGTTAGGATCACCTATCAGCAGCCTGCCACCCACTGGTTTGCTTACTTCAGGCAAGGGGTAAATGAGGAAATGCTTTATTGTGTTTTTTTTGGCTTTTTTTTGAAATCAAAATTAGTTAAATTGGTTCTCTATTTTATACCCTTATGAAGGAAACAGGATATATTTCAAAATAAAGCTGTACTCATAAAACTCTAAATTCCATTTGGGGAAATGAGAGATATTAAATAATAATGAAATGATACAAAATAGTGTGAAGCAGTATAAAATTAATACTAAATTGTGCAATCCCACTTGGGAATTGGGAGGGGAATGAGCAGAGAGATCAAGAAGTACTGAAAAAGAAGATAGGACGCGTTTTCTAGGGCAGCTTCATGGAAGATGGTAGAAACTTAAACTGCGCCTTTGAAGGTGGCACGGAAAGAGGGAAACAAAGGAAATTAACTTTACCCAAACTGGAGATCTGTTCAGTTCCAATAAGAAATGATGAGTCACATGTCCATTTAGAGGCTCATCCTGGCACTGCTGAGATGTTAAAAATCGAACACAAAATTAAAGAGTTGAATTACAGTAATTGTTAGCAGAAACTTCTACAAATCGACCATAAGTAGAGAGGGCAGCTAGACTTCGTTCCTAGGCTACTCCACCATCCATGGACGTGAAATCTTAATGTAGCTTCTTGATGTCTCCTTCCAAGTTGGGTGGTGGGGGCTGGGGGGAGGGCGGCAGGTGTCATTGTACCTAACTAAATTCCTCGAATACTGTAGAAGAATATATTAAAAGTCTTTCTGAAGATCTTGATACTGATGAGGCATATAGATTTCCACATAATTTACCTTTACCATTTTGATTTCAAAATGTGGGTTAAGCAGAAGAAGGTTGACTGGTGTACGCTTACTTATGCCTGAGAACGTCAGTTTGGTCACTTTAACATGATAGGTCTTTTAAAATAGTCATGTTTGTCATTTTCCTTCTCTGTCATAGTGAATAATGTTGAACGAGAGGACTAGGGAAAGCTTGGGAAGCCTGTAGATTCTTGCTGAAGGTAGTTAAGTGTTCTGCTGTGGGATAAAGGAATCCAGGAGTCTCTGATTGCCCAAGTGTTTTGGTGAAAAGAGGAAGATGGGTTGTCTTAATCTATGATTAATATCTTTTTTTCTCAGCTTTGGACAAAGATGTTGCATCTGCTAAACTGCTGTATGAACATTTGACTGCAAAGAATATAAAATTAAATGATTTATTTCTAAAGCGTTATGCAGTACTGATGAAGAAATTTGGAGAGTCTGTCCCTTTCACTGAACCCCCTGTGAGTATTTCTTAATTAAAGGGAAAAAGTACCTTCACGGATTTATGTGTGCTTCATAGTAATGTATAAAAAAAAAGTTGAATACTTAATTACATGAGGATTAGATCTCTGTGAAGAACCCTCAGGGGAGGACTCCAGGGCTGAACAGTCATTCCTTGGGTTTGGCTGTGAAGAACATGGCCTTGGGGGCTGAGATTTTAAATACAAGGTCATGGGCCCAGCAGTCTTGGCTACCAGTTCGCAGTATTTTATGATTTTTAGTTTTGTACCATTACCTTTTGCTGGCAGCTTCACCTGTGACTTACCTTCCTTTTTGTCTTCTTAACAGGAAAGTTTTGAATATTATGTGAAGCAGCTAAAGGAAGCAAAGGAAAGTCTGTGAAACAAGCCAGTGTACTTTATTTTGTGTATGTTTGTGATTCTGTCTAAAATGTTATTTTTTAAATATGAGAGGAAAATAAATAAATGGAAAGTTACTTTGTTTTTGAACTTTTATTTATTTCCAATACATGATATGTTCAGCATGTCATTGACAGTAACTGTACTCTTAGTCACTAGGCTTTTCTGGGGTTTGCCTACAATGTAAGTCTCCAGCACTTTCTTTGAGGCTTCTGATGTGTGTAGCCACAATTTTTGAGTTTTTTTTTTTTTTAACCCCAACTGACTTGTATGGTCCCCTGCTCTATTTCATTAAAATGTTCCTTTATTTAAGACTTGCTTGTTAATATCATCTTAAGCTGAAAAAATTTAGAGCTAGACACTGTGATGATCAATGAGCTTTCTCTTGCTTACTAGCCTCAACATGACAATAATTTACATGTGTGAAACCCTGCATAATTTCAAAATTTTGTGAAATGTTGCTACCCAAAAGGCATCTTGGGAGTCATCAAATCCAGTGCTCTTTGTTTTCCGTTGGGAAGGTGAGCTTGAGGTGGCTGTTGCTGGTCCTTGGTCAGGGTGCTACATGCTGCTGGTGCCGGGAGACTCCTGCTCACGGAAGTCTCCGTTGTCATTTTCTTTAAATGGAGCAGTGCCTGTGCTCACTCTCTCTTTGGTCTCAGGTCTTTGTCTACTCCCTACATTGGGCTTGTTACTTTATATAATCATATCCTATGATTGTGTTATTTCACATATCTTATATTTTATTCAATTTTTTATCAAATAAAAATTACCCCCAAATTGGCTCTCATGCCTCTTAATATCTATATTACTTGGAAAGAATTCAAGATGGGTTGTCAGGACAGTTTACAATCACAAACGTGTCTTAATAAGGAATATTGACCTTTTAGGTGTTAGGTAATTAATTACCAAAAAAAAGTTGAAGTTTTATTCGAGAGTTATCCCCATTTTGTTATGTCCATTTGAATTCGGAGACAACCTACCGTTTTGGTTTCAATGATCACTTGCTTGGCTCCCTCTGTGCGAGAGGGAAGACCTGGCCACCTTGCGCTGTGACCCAAGTCCTGTGGACAGCCATCCTGCGCTGCGGCCTGCAGTTGGCATGAGAGGGGGCCCAAGACATGACCTCATGCCACTGGCTGCCTTTCTTCATCTGTTTTGTAGAATTAGACCTTAGGAATCAGGGGGCTCAGCCCCATTCTAGAGAACTTACAAGTTTGCTTTTGTGCATGCCTTGGGGGGTGGCCCTGCACGAGCTGTGGTTTGATACTGATGAGATGACTGACACCTCATCTGTGTGAAGTGAGTCCAAGCCAGCCTCCTATATTGACTAGTAACACGTGAGGATAATACAGAGGAAATAGGTGAAAACCCCTCGTAGTGTTCCGAAAAGCAGGCTGGGGCCATTAGGTATATGATATATATTAATAAAGAACTATGAAGTCATATATCTTTATCACTGCAGTAGCTCTCTTTTAAGTATAACTAACATGTAATAATTGTATATTCTAGGCGGGCTTGTGAATGCTTTTATCTAATAACTAAATCCAAATATAGAGTAAACAATCATAGTACTCTAATATATTTTAGATCCAAATTATAAGCAAACAACTAGTTTTAAAAAACATGTTACTGTAAACTTTGGGAAATTTGGTGTTGTGTATATATAATTGTAAGCTCATGTATTTGTACCTAATAAATGATTTGAATAAATTGTATTTAAAAAATCTGTGAACAACTTCATCATTATCAAGTTTTTGCATAACTGCTAAAGCCATTTCAAGGACCTTAAAATTTTTAACTAAAAATTGTGTGGGGTATATTTTGTTATAGTCAGAATTTCCTTGTTTTGTATTGTTCACTAGTTGTATTAAAATTCTTTCCATTAAAGGTCTTACATGGTTTGTCTTGATGTAGCAGATGGAAGAACATATTTAGAAGCAGGCAGGTTTGGGGGTTCTGGAATGCCCCTCTCCCTGCCCTGTAACATGACCATTTTCAAAAAAGCCACTGCTTATCTGCTTTAGACCAGTAGATACTTGATTTGAGATCGCTGAGGCACAGAGGTGACAAGAATTAAAGGTGGGTGAATGGTAAGACAAAGGGGGCCGGGGTTATCTTGGCATTATTAGAAACATTTTACATAGAAAGCTGGAAACAGCTGTCTTCTTTCCTTCTGGCCTCCTTACACATGCACACTGAGGCTGGCATCAGTCTTCCCTCTGCTGCTTTCTCTTTCTCTCATCCTTCTGTCCCCATCCCACATATTAATTATTCTCTTTCCAGGATCCCATACCTCAAAGCACAGTGGTTATGCAGATGGTGAGCTCTCAAGGACCAGTGTCTCATAAGTCGTACCTGGTTGCTTATGTGTGGCCCCTGAGCTCCTGCTGTTAAGAGGCATCTCTGAAAGGGAGGAGCAGTGAAGAGTTGGTTTTCCCTGCCCCCACATAATCATAACCCCTTTCAAGTCCCAGCAGGTCATGAACCAAACTTCCTGATGGGGGGTTGGGGGGAGCAGCTGGGCAAGAACAAGGCAGATACATAGTGGGACGGGGAACACAGTAGGGAGAGGAAAGACATGGAGGGACACCAGGGGAGGCCATTCCTGGTTCTTGGCAAAGAGCTATAGCCGTCATCCTGACCTCATGGTGGATTATGTGATATATTTTGGATTTTGAGTCTGTTCCTCCTCTCTGGGACATGGGGTTAGCTTTTAGGCTTCAGGTGCCCCATTTTGAGCCCAGTCTCTCAACCTGGACATTTACTCATAAGGGGATAGATAATTTTATGGGAAATTTCCTTGAAATCCTTCCTTCTCTCATTGTACGCATACCAATTTTACTAAAAAACACACTAAGAGTCAGCTTCCTTTGCCTTTGAAGTACAGATTGTCATGTTACAGGGCAGGGAGAGGGACACCCCAGAACCACCAAACCTGCTTGCTCTAAATGGGTTCTGCCATCTGCCTCTTCAAGACAAAACATGTAAGACCTTTAATGGAAAGAATTTTAATACAATTAGTGAACAATACAGAAAAGAAAAAGAGTATGGTTACTAAGTCAAGCACCCAAAGTTACCCATCTCCTCGTGGGGAGAAGTCCACCCAAACAGGGTTGGCCCAAAGCAAAGCCTGAAAGCCTGCCACAAGTCTAAAGTACCTTCTGGTGGGGACCCATAGGAAAAGGTCAGAGACAAGTCTGGGGAGGAAAAGAGCAAAATCAAGATGAAAGCTGCCATTGTTAACCTCCCACAGGTCACTCACCCCCATCTGTTCCAACCAGTCCAGAACCAGGAAGCAAGTGCAGCTTCTTCACATGTCTCTGCTCCATGTGCCTCCCCCAGGTCTTCTTGCTCTCTGTCCTGCTTTCTCCTTCTCCACTCTCCCCTCCAGCTTCTCCCTGCTCTGCCCCACCCTCTTTGGGTGGGAGAGGAAACCTGGAACCTCCCCTTTTTGTGGGGACCACACTGTTAGACCCCTCTTTACAGTATGTACCCCTTAACAGTTTAGGGTTCCTGGTTATCCCTCTGATGCATGCTAACACTACTGCCATGTGTTAGGTGCCCTGCTTTCTGATAAAACAAAACTTGGGCCTATAGAATAAAATTGCCCAGAACCATACAACTATCTCTCAGTGATTAGTCATTCACTTCCCATGAGAAGACAAAAGGGAGTAATACACTGTAAGGCCAGCTAAAAGTTAAACTGGAATCTCTAAACCAAAAGAATATTTTTAAAAAGCTTCCAGATTAATACAAGTGTTCCCAGTCTCTGGACAGTTTGTACAAAAGCTTGTTTTTTTCCCATTTAATCAAATACCCAGTGCCTGTCATAATCACCAAGTTCACGAGTTCTGGTAAATTATTAAGCAAGCTTCATATTGCAAATTGTTCTCAATACAATTTATTTCTCAAGTCTGCAGCGTGTGTACTCTGCACACTTTTTCTCATGTCTGAGCACAATTTTCATTTAATATTTGTCTTCCTGACAAACCAGTATTTATGGTTTCTATAAGGGAAAGCAACATTCCTGAAGTATGGTAGAACGAACAGCTGCAGGGGGTACAAAATCACGGTAATTTATCGCCTTGCTGTTGTACAATCATGCACTTGAGGTTTCCATTAGAAATGTATCCTGCTTTCAGGGCTGCAGACTTTACAAAGCCCACATTATGCAGCCTTGGTTCAAAATAAAAGAAACGGCTGCATTAGCAAATTCAAAATAGGCACTTATCTTTTTTGCACAAAGAAAAGACACATCATGGGTCCAGGTAGAGCAAAAACATTTAACTAACTTCAAACTTGTTGCCCCTGAATATTTGGACAAGGATTGGCTCTAGGGATCCATCCTTAGAGTGTTCTTCTCTTAAAAGTGTCTTCTCCAACTCTGTTCCCAAGACAAGTCTTTCTGAATTCTCCATTATTTGTCTCCTTCCCAAGTACATGAGCGCTCAGCTCTGCAGACCCACCAGTGAGAGCCTCCGTGGCTGAAGCCACCTGGCCAGTCTTAGTGCCCCCTGCTGCCTGTATCAAATCAATGGGCCCAGCACCTATCTGCCTTTGCAAGCCATGTTCTTTCTGAAATGGAAAGTTTGTGTTCACAGGAGGGTTTCCTCACAAACACCCATCTTCGAGAGAGATCGAAGACAGCACTGGGTAGCTCAGAGCTAGAAGAGCTAGGAACTTTGACATCCAAGAAGTTCTTTTAAAATACCTTGTGCCCACAGGAAAACATTTTCAGTTTGCTGCCAGGAAGAGGACTTTCAAATTTGCCATAAAAGGCAGACAACCTCAACATGGGCACACACAAGCATGGTGCAATATAAACTAACCAGCTTTACTTAAAAAATAAAACTTATTTACTCATACAAGAACTGGGATACAGGCCAGAGCGGGGGTGGGGGGGGGGGGGGGGGGGGGGGGGGGGGGGGGGGGGGGGGGGGGGGGGAGAGGCTACGAGCAGGTAAGAGGATTCACCAGAGACAGAGAGGGGAACAGAACAGGACAGGCAGAGCTACTGAAACACACTGCTGAGGGGAGCAGTGGGTGAGGCAGGAGAGGTCTGCTATACCATGTGAGTCAACTCCCTGGCCAGGGATCGAACTTGTGCTACAGTGGCTGTGGACAGCTCCACAGTGCTGCAACTTAACCCCTTGCACCACCAGGAAGGGACCCTAACCAGCTTTACTTGTAACATGAGACAGTAGAGCTTTTTAGCTGTTGGGGTAAGAAATTTTGCAAAAAATTTTACAAAAAAAGGAATGATACAAACGTGAGCACAATTACATAGAAATCTGAAGTGTGTCCCCTCCCAGTCTTTAAGTTGGTGTGTGTTTAAAAACCTGCTGAAAACGTTTTTGTTTAAAAATAAAAATCAAGTGATTGAAGGCCTGACTATTCCACAACTCATGAATCAGGCAGCATCCATTCTAGCAGTGAGTAGGAAGGAGAGACAGGCAGAAGGGAGCAGGAACAAGGAAGTTACAGCAAGCAAAAAGGATGGCTGTGGCAAGGTGATTTTCTATCAGGCAGACACTTGCCTACTGCTGATGAGGCATTTACTGATTGGTTTACAATAACATTTCTGGGAAAGCTGAAACTAACTGAGTCTTGGTCTGGTGATGCAGCGCTGGGCACCACTGACTATTTCGGGGCTATTGCTGGGTCTTTAACATTTTAATTAGTAGCTGCTAATTCTACAAGCCATGTTCTTCCAACCACCACCACAAAGTGGGCTGTGCCCCACCTGCCAGCTTTTCCTGCCAACACAGCCTCAGGCAGCAACCTTGCGAAATACAAGGAATTGGAAGTCCCAGCCCCCAGCCACTTTAAAGGAAGAATCAACTATTTTATCAAAAACAAACAACAGGGGCTTCCCTGGTGGTGCAAGGGGTTAAGGTGCAGCACTACGAAGCATCTCTAGCATGAATTTGATCCCCAGCCAGGGAGGTAACCCATGTGGCACAGCAGCCCTCTCTTGTCTCACTAGCTGCTCCCCTCAGCAGTGTATTTCAGTAGATATGCCTGTTCTGGTGAATCCTTTCACTCCCCAGTCCTCTGGACTGTACCCCAGTTCTTGTATGCATAAATAAATCTTTTTTAAAGAAAAATGACTTGAGCTTTGAAATTACCTAGTTTGAACTATTAATGAATAGGAATACTTCCTTTTAGGCAAGAACATTGGCTATATTTCCTAAATAAACATTGATCGAGCAGCAAGTTGCTTGCTCAGCCCAAATCCCAGAACCTCTCTCCCTTCTCAGCCAGCTTCATGCTTCAGGCTCAGAGGCCAGAAAGAAAGTGGCACCTGTGGGGTGTGCTAAGCAACTAATTTAAGTCTCAATAAAACCCCTAGCCACAGTCTGCACTTCACACATGGATTTTATGTTTGTTCAAATAGCACTGGTGCTAGCTGTTTAATCTGAGGTCAAAACACGAAAAGAAAAAGCAAATGCAAGATCTACTTTCGTAAGCAGGGAGACTAGCTTGACCCAATGCAAGATTATGTCTGCAGCAACAAACACAATTTTAAAAAAAAAAAATCAGGAAATATTTGAGTCAATATAGGTAATTATTTTCTGCTTAAAGTTTGCCATCAATAGCATCACTTGAAATTGGAGGGTTTAAATATGCAAATTTTAAAACCTTTACCTTTTGATCAAGGAACTGCAGAATACCGCCTGGGGCCAAATCCTGCTCAATGCTGGATGTTGGTAGCATGTTTTATTTCAACAAACCTGCCCCATTCTTGAGAACTGGGGCAGCTTCCCTGCCACAACCCGAGCTGAGTGGTTATGATAGCGACTCTGTGCCCTGCAAAGCCGAAGCTATTTACTGACATTTAACAGGGAGAGTTTACAGCCCCTCTCTTTGGGAATGACACATAAACAGGTCTCAGGTGCAGGGAGGGACACCCTGAACTCCTGCCTCTAGAACAGCAGTTCTGCTTGACCTCTCAGGCCCCGGATCAATCTCTGGGGCTGCGTCCACACTGTTATTTGTTAAAGCTCCAGAGTGGAGAACCACAATGCTCTAGCAAACAACAACAAAACAGATATTGTGGCTTCTGGAGTTTCTCCATCTCTCCTGCGTGGCATTTGACTCTTTTCCTTCACCCCAACCCGGGCACTGATTAGGAACGTCCTTTGCAGACTAAGTGGCTGTAACGCACAAGGTCATCTATTGTACCAATGTTGCCATCAACCCTTGTTGCACGTTGGGATCACCGGGGAGTTAAAGGTTGGTGTCCCTGGCCTTCTTCCCGCTTCGCCATCCAGGCTTAAAACCAGTATGTGGCCACAGTGGAGTGGTAGTGTGTTGGGGCGTTGTGGGCCCAGGTTTGGCTGAGGAAGGCATCCTTCCCCGCAGCTCAAGAAAAGTTGATACGAGAGTCAGGGAGCAGGAAGAGACCACCTGGCCGAAGGCATGCAGTGTAGGTGGGAGACTGATGACCAGTCTCCCAAATGAGTGAGCAAGTAAGTGAAAATATTAAGGATATGGAAACCAGGCTCCTCACAGCTGGAGAATGCTGAGTTTCAATTATGAAAGGGAGAAATTCAAGGCACTGGATTAGAACTGAAGCTGTTGGGGCCTCCTTGGTGGCACAATGGGTTAAGCAATGCTTTGTGAAGCAGACTGCAGCCACTGCAGCCCAAGGAGTTTGATCCCTGCTGCCAGCTGGGGGAGGTGACCCACACGGCCTGCAAACCTCTCCTGCCTCACCTGCCTCACCTGCCCGCTGTTCCCCTCAGCGGTGTGTTTTGGTTTATCTGCCTGTTCTGCTCCATGCTGTGTGTCTGGTGAATCCTCTCCCCCCACACACACACCTCTGGCCTGTATCCCAGTGCCTGTATGCCTAAATAAATAAATCTTAAAAAAAAAAAAAGAACTGAAGATGTTGATGTGAATATGTGATATATGTTGATACACAGAGGTGTGTGTGTGCACAGTACATAGTCACACACATACATATATGCCTATATGCATGCGTATATGCACATGTGTCCACTGCCTAGTGTGGTCCACTGAGAGGGCCTGGAGCAGCGATGCCCCCATGGGAGGACCGTACTCATCGTTCACGTCTTGGTTTCCAATACGAGATTCCACTAAAAGGAGCCATAATTCTTTAGACAAATGTCTGCTGCCAGGATTGGAGGTTGAATGAGCTGGAAACATTTTCTTGCGATAGAAAGTGTTCAAGGAATGATGGGTACATGTCCAAGGATGCAGCAGTCTGCAGGGTGGGCTCCCCTGGCTAGGTCTGGCACATTCTGAGCATCAAAATGAATAATTACAGTAAAGGAGTAAAATCCATTGAATAACAAAGGAGATCACAAGTTTATACTGATCGCAAGTCCTAAATGAATACATGGAAAGTCTGATGAGGACCAGGCAATTCACATATACCTGCAAAGTGCTTAATGACAGAAGGAGGGAAATTAGTGACTGACTGGAAGAACCTAGAAAACACCCTTTTAATCAGTGATCAGATGAACACTGTAGGGTCAGAGAAAAGTATCAGGCTTTTCTACTTTCCCACTATTAGTGTAATGATGGACACCTGCGGTGCTGCACGTGTGCCTAAGTGGGCATGCGCAGGTGGGTGCACCTGGGTTTGGACACGGTCTTATAAGGGCAGCGTCAGGAGGATGCCAGGAGCAGCAGAACATAAAGTAGCAGCGAGAGAACAGCAGAAGCAGCAAAGCAGCTGAGAGGGTGAGATGTGCCGCGGGCTGGGAGGCCTGCCAGCCGCCTGGCCCCCTGGCACCTCTGCCTGCCATGTGCCTGGTCGCCTCTGTAAATAAAATCATAAAAGCCACTGAGGGCTCCAGGACTCTTCCTTTACCCTGTCTGCTAGAATCATCCAAAACCTGCCCTGTGCCCGTTCCTGGCACTACAACACCATTAGTCTGGGTCCAACTGAAGTCATGTGCCACCTGCCAGGCTGCTATGAAAAGGCATGTTGCTTCTGGGACAGCCCTTCCAAAGCTGTGGGACCTGGATTTAATCACGAAAACATAGCAGACAAACTGAGAGAGAGTCTACAAAATCTTTGCGTGTCAAGGTCGCTAAAGTCAAAGATGAGAACAGTCTACAGTGAGGGACAAAGAGAATAGACAACTAGATCCAATGCCCGACCCTGGCCCGGAGCCTTTGGTGTAAAGGACCGTGGTCAGATGAGTAGATCCTGAATGCGGTCAGCCCCCTGCATGGGGCGGCGACACCTGGTGCAATGTACCCAGGTGAGTACTTTCAGCACAGAGGGCTGGGGTCGGAGCGCTGCTCCTCAGACTCAGGTGCACATGCAAGCCCCCTGGCGCTCTGACTCAGCGGGTCTGCAGAGGCTCTGCCAGTCTAACCAGCTCCCAGTGAGCCCCGGGCTGCTGACGGGGGCCATGCTCTATGTGGCGACGTCCTCAGGGTCCGTGCTAAACACTGAAGCATTTGTCTGCCTCCTGAACAGCCCCCTTTCGTCTCCTGTGAGCTCCTGACTCTGGCTTTTCTAACAACCCTCCCCTCTCCGGGCCCTGTCAATTGCTCCTTGATGCACAGGCATAAGGCACATGGCCTGGCCCAGTTCCATACACACCCAGGACTCTGACAGGGCCGCATCCTGGTGCCCACCCCAAGCCTGCGAGATGCAGCCCTTGAGGTGAGCCAATGAAGCTCATCAACCTCTCCATCTCCTGGCATCCTCGCCTTCCTGAGGCTCAGTCTTGCCTCTGCCCCTAATTCCTAGCAGGCTGGCAGGCTTTTCTGATCTCCATGTGACCCTGCTACACGCAGTCATGTGACCTGACTTAGCAAACTGAATCTGTCTGTTTCCTCATCTGTAAGTGAGGTGGTGCCTGCCTCCAAGGGCTGTTCTGACTGAATGAGGGCCACACAAAGTGTGTTGTACTGTACCTGGCACAGAATGGACGATAAATCTTTCATTGTTGTTTGACTTTTGGAGCCCTTGACCCCACACCAGAAGAAGAAGGGATGGCATCTTGCTGGTGTATTCTATGTCATTGCTGTTTTGAGAGTGGTTTAGCAACAGAGTTTGGGGACCCTGGAAGACGAGGCCAAGTATCCTGTTAGCTATTATGTTATTGTTCCCCTGGGCCAGGTCAATTCCTGCATAGCCCCCTTACTCAGTTAACATCTAATTTGCTCCCATCCTGTACTGAGTTGTCTATATAAACAGATATCAAAAGGAAATAAATTAGCAACATTGTAGGTCTCCCTAAGTATGGTTCCAAGCTCAAAAATCCCTTTTGACTGTCTTTATTCTACTGCCATCCTGTGGCGGGTCTGTGCCACTGCAGCACTGTGGTTGGAGGCGGGCGGAGCTGAGGAGCTAAGCATCTGTGTCCTTATGGTTCTCCTTATGCCCAGAAAGGGGGGGTCCTTGGAGCAAAGGGAGTTCAAGGGTCTACTTGAGTCTCCTATCAATGGGAAGGAGTCTGAGGGTGATCCATCCATCTTGACTTAATCTCTGGAGTCCGAACATGAATCACCAGTCTTGACTTGATTTCTGTTTGATGAAACTTAGTGACAAATAGTACAGAACAACGAAGCCAGCGCTGATGCCAATGAGGATGAGGTAGATGGCGTAGAGCGGGTATGAGTCCAGGCCCATGTAGCTGAGGATCTGGGGACACAGACACCAGTGAGCTTACCAGCAGTGCTTGGTTGGACGTCATCCCTTTAGTGCCCGAGGCCTTGGTTACTTACTTCATCTCCCGGGATAGGGATGGTGATGTTCTGGACTGTCACATGATACTTTTGCCCTTTAAAGTGAATCTGCATCAGCCCTTCGAAACACCACCGGAGGAAGGACAATTTGGAAATCCAGGCGGGCACTGAAGACAGGGAGAGGCATACGTGATGAGATTCATGCGAGCCAGGCCCCTCCCTCCACCCCAAGAAGAGCACGTGGGCAGGCGGCGGTAGTGGATCTGACCCAGGGAAGTGAGTCTCCTGATCGAGCAGGAGGGGATGAAAAGTGCAGCGAGACAGAGGGTGTGGCCTTGAGCTGAGAGGCGAGTGGTGTCAGGGCCTCCCTATGTTTGACCCATCACACGTGCACATGTAATCCCATGCGATCTCTCAGCCCC
Organism: Galemys pyrenaicus; assembly: GCA_019455555.1. Classification (NCBI taxonomy): domain Eukaryota; kingdom Metazoa; phylum Chordata; class Mammalia; order Eulipotyphla; family Talpidae; genus Galemys; species Galemys pyrenaicus. The sequence goes on from JAGFMF010012281.1 coordinate 13,557,425, forward strand.
AGCTTCACTGAGCTCGGCAGCCCTGACCCAGCAATTTCTGAGTCTGTGTCCCCACCCAGTGGCAGTATCATGGGAAGGAGGGGAGGAGGAAGCTTTGCAAGGAATCCTGCCTGGGTGGGCCAGGAAAGGCCTGGCAGAAGGAAGGATGGTGGGGAATGGCACCCTTACAGAACAGGGTGCAGCTGAATGGGGAGTCGAGGCTGTGACGAGGGCTTCAGAAGAGCTGGTGGAGGCAGCAGGGAGTGAGCAGCACCACCAGGGGTCAAACAAAGCAGCCCCATGGATTTGCGTCTCAGCTCACGGCTGAGAGCATCTGGAAAGCCCGTGGTCTTGGAGACTAACCAGTGCAGTGGTCAGAGATGAGATATAGCCCGGGTCGGGAGGCAAGCTGAGAGGCAGGCTTGATACAGGTGAATGTGGAGGTGAGAGAGAGCCCAGGGCGACCTCTGTCTGTGTGTCAGCTGGGCGATGTGAGAAGGTGCCATCCGCACCCTCTCGTGGAGCCACTCCCTTGGCATGCAGGATAGCTGGCCAGGCCACCTGCTCCACACCTGTGACGAGTTTCGTCTCCAGAGGAAAGATGAGCAGCAGACTCAACCCAGCCACTCAGAACCCTCAAAACTTGAGCAGGCAAGGAAAGCAGGCCTCACCTGTCCACAGGTTTTCCAGTCTTACTATGAAGCCCCCAGTGAGGTAGAAGGAGTTGTAGAGAGCATTGCCACAGAAGGAGGACATGTGGAAGGTGGGGAACAGGGCTGCAGTGGCCAAGGCCATGGTCCTGCAGCAGAAGACCACCAGCCACACCAGCAGGAAGTGCAGCAGGAAGGGCTCCGGCCCCGGGCGCAGGTTGGTCAGCCAGTAGGTGGGCATCCCATAGATGAGGATGTAAGCGCAGTGTTCTGGAAGCTCCCCCAGGATCTACAATGAACAGTTCTCACGTGGGTATGGAATTAACGACTTGGTTTGCTGTTATCCCTCAAATGTTCAGGGGCAGCACCCCCGACAATGCCGGCCTTCCCACCTGGTGACCAGTCTGCAGGGTAGGTGGGTGCAGGCACGTGGGACCCATGAGCACAGCTCCCAGTGGCTCCGCCTGTGTACTCAAGTGCATCTCCTGGGCAGCGCAAAGCTATTTCCCCCAGGGAAGCAGCTGGCCCAGTGAACATGGTAAGAGGGTTCTGCTCTTGTAACCCCTGACTCCCCATCTCCACCTGGTCTAGCTGTGTGGCTGTGAGAGCGTCACCTAACCTCTCTGAGCACCCCCTTCCTCAAAATGATATCCAGCTCCTGCTGACTGGCTCCCAGGGCTGTGGTGAGATTGGAGGGGTGAGCTGGACTGTTATAGCAAAATGCTTCTCACAAGGTCCAGCTTTCTGTGCCTTACCCCCGACCTTCACCTCACTCACACTCAGCCCTCCCCAGTCACCTTGGCAAAGAAATACGGCCCTGCGGTGTACAGTCCATCTTCCAGCTCATAGTAAAGCATCGCCCTCTCCGAATGACCTAGAAAGGAAGGAGGAAAAGAAGAGTAAAAATGTGAAATATTTTACAGTGTATCTGCTTTGGAGACTGAGTACAATGAAGAAGAGTTATATTGCCTTCATTTCTTGCACCGTTGAAACCTGAGTTGGCCTGAGTTCAATTCCCAGCCAGGGAGCTGACCCACATAGCGCAGCAGACCTCTCCTGTCTCACCTGCTGCTCCCCTCAGCAGTGAATTTCAGTAGATCTGGCCGTCCTGCTCCCCACTCTGTCTCTGGTGAATCCTCTCACCCCCCTGCACCTCTGGCCTATACCCCAGCTCTTCTACAAAAGAAAACAGGCAGCCCAAATAAAGCCATCCCAATCTTGATATTTGTAATTCTGTGACTTGTGCATTGCTGTCAAGTATGAATCCTGTTAGGAGGGGAACAGCTAAGGCTCCTTGGTAATTTGCTTTCATTTGCATGCTAATATTAATGTGTGAACTTAAAAAGAACAATTATTGCCTTTTATTTCACAACCATGATGAAATTATTTAGCAGACCATTTTCCCCAGGAGACCAGAGGAACACAGTAAAGCCGGCCTTGGACCAGCCCCCAGAGAGGCGGGCTCTGAGCTGTCTGGCTGCTCCAGGTGTGGGTCACAGCGGGTGAGTGACACTCACACTTGGCAATGACATCCAGGATCACGTTGAAAGGGATGAGAGCCCCGATCATGAACAGGAGGGCAATGGTGTCCACCAAGGAGAGCTTGATGGCCCCATGACCGTAGTAGAGGAACCCGATGATGAGTGACATCAGGCAGGCCTCCACCCCGTGGACGAGCAGGCTGGGCAGGTCTCGGAAGTCATTGGAAATCTGACGACTGAAGAAACAAAAGAGGCACCAAGGGGAGGGCATTCAACAGCCCTCTCAGCTTGGGAACATCATTTAATTTCTATAACGCTTGGGGCCTCCCTGGTGGCGCAAGGGTAAAGCCACTACGAAGCGTCCACAGTCACTGCAGCACAAATTCGATTCCCAGCCAGGGAGGGGACCCACATGGCACAGCAGACCTCTCCTGCCTCGCCCGCTGCTCCCCTCAGCAGTGTGTTTCAGTCAGTCTGCCTGTTCTGCTCCCCACTCTGTCTCTGGTGAACCCTCTAGCCCCCCACACCTCTGGCCTGTACCCCAGTTCTTGTATGCACAAACAAATAAATCTTTAAAAAATATATTTCTATAATGCTCACGTCTCTCATCTGTAAAATAGGGAGGCAATGCCCACCTCAGAGAGCTACTGTGAGAGAGGATAACGGATAAAAGGTCCCTCTCATGGGAGACACTTGATAAATGACTGGCTGAGGTAGCAGGTTTACGTTTTACTTAAAGTTACCCTGGGGGAATAAATGACCAATCAGCTTCATAAAGACATTTGCACAAGGACATGTACCGTGTACTTGTAAGAGCTAAAACCCGAAACTGTATCAGTATGGACTCACTCTGTGGGTAAAAATCATACCTGCATTGGAATGCTGAGAAATACGTCTTTTCTTTTTTTTAAGATTTATTTATTTATGCCCACAAGAGCTGGGGTACAGGCCAGAGTCGCGGGAGGTGAGAGGATTCACCAGAGACAGAGTGGGGAGCAGAACAGGCAGATCTACCGAAACACACTGCTGAGGGGAGCAGCGGGAGAGGCAGGAGAGGTCTGCTGTGCCCTGTGGGTCCCCTCCCTGGCTGGGAATCGAATTTGTGCTGCAGTGGCTGCGGATGCTTCATAGTGCAGCGCTCAACCCGCTGCACCACCAGGGAGGCCCAAGACGTGTCTTTTTCCTATTGACTCTACCTCAGGCTTCCTCTTCCAGATTCACTTTAGACAGAAAGGGTTTGATTTGACACAACAAAGACTTTTGGTGGTGGAGGCAAGGAAATGGAGACCATTACCGGATCAGCGTGGTAAACTGATGCACAGGCCCAGGCAGTTTGACTGGAGTTGGGAGGTGGTCGGTGTCTCTCGGGAGGTCCAGGCTGTGCCGAGGAGAGTGAGTGTGTCAGGGGGCTGGGCGCAGACCCCTTCTGTAAGGCTCTGTCACCACAGCCGCCCTAGCCACCTTACCTCTCTGCATAGGGGCCTGTGCTCAGTTCCGTCACCTCTGCTCTCCACAGAAAGTCATCAAAGTCACGTACTTTTTCTCGAAACAAGGCTGCAAGAGTCTGAGCCTTCTCCCTGGTAGCCACTTCCCGCTCTCTGCTTCGCCTGTCGATGCTGGTCAAGTCCACTGGAAGTGGAGCATGCAGGGCCATGGGGGGCCCAGTCGGCTCACGGAAGGGTCGGGGTTAATCAGCCCCGGGGGGCCCCTGGACATGCTCCCCACTGAAAGGTCACCCAGGCTCCCCCCTGGGTGGTGGTTCCAGAAGGGAGAAGGGGGCGTGTCGAAGACATCGGCTGGCAATGATAAGCTGATGCCTGGTAGCCGGTTTCCAAGTGAAATAGTAACCCAGAGCAAGCAACGACCCCTAACCAAGAGGGGGCATATGACTCTGGTACTCTTCCATTGCGACCCCCTGACCACAGGGCAACATGTGACTGGCCGGTATTCTTCCACTCAGGCCTGGCAGAGAGGGGGCATATAAAAGACCCCTCGCTTGTACGCTGGGTGCAAATTCTCTGACCTCCCACTCTGGGGATCGGGGAGCTTCGCCCGGGGGTGCAATAAAGGTTCCTGCTAGTCAGAAACATGGCCTGGCTCTTCCTTTCTCTTTTCCTCTCTCTCTCTCGCTATTTTGTCCACCCAGGCCGAAACCTTTCATCCACCACCCGAAAGTGGACCATGAGCGAGGCGAGAGCAGAAAGTAGCAGAGGTGCCCAGCGCCTGGCCCCATGGACAGGGGGAAGGGACAACAGCTGAGGGCCTGTGGGCACAGGTCTCCATCTCCCCCACCCAGGTTCATTATGGGGACATGGCCGGGACAGAGCAGGTGGCACTGAGCCTTCAGAGCCTCAAAGCACAGCTAGGCCCTGTCTCCGCTAATGCCATCTCAGAAGCTTGTGAGGACCCAGCTGCCCCAGGTGCCCGCCTTTGGTGCGCAGGTGGGCTGTCAGGGCTCTGACCAATCTGGGCTACCACCTTTCTAGTTCTCATGTAAATTAGTAATTTGGTTTCCCAAGCAGCCTAACCTGAAGGGGGAATATTTTGGCCAGAGGGTGCCAGGGTCCTGCCAATTATATGCAGGTTTCTCACTGCCCCAGGAGAGGAAGGCAGCACAACCAGCTGTAGAACCCAAATTATGCACACCTGCCTCCAGGTTACCCTGTGGGGAGCACCTGGCAGCCCCAAGTCACAGCCTCCTTTTAAAGGGCCCCTCAAAATGTCAGAAAGGCAGGGCCAAGCCTTCATAAAACCAGCCAGAGGGGTCTCCTCTCCTCCCTTTGGTAAATACCTCCTAACCTCTGTGCTTCTTCTCTCCTTCCATTTTCATAATGCACCTCAAGGCAGGATACCAGAGCTGTAGCTCAGAGCCTCTGGGTACTGACAGGCCCTACACCCTAGGTTGCTGAGGGTTGCATACCTCAGCAGTATGCAGTAAGCAGAAGCCCGCCATATTAAAAACAATGATAATAATACAACATAAAGACCAAGAGAAGGTATGACAGGTCTGTATGGGCATTTGGCTTCTGGTGACCCCTGTCTGGGGTTACTGCGTGTTGCTCTGGTTGGCCAGGTTGGCAGGTGCCCTCTGACCCCTTCCTTGAGGAGAGGCAGCCTGAGGCTGAAACACTGGCAGGAAGCCAGTTTGGGATACAAGCCCAGGGAGAGCGCTGGTATTTGTGAACTCACACAGTGCAAATACACAGGGTGAGGGCTGTTGGTCAGACAGTGGCTAGTTCTCCTGGGGGACAGACGGGGCTTGGCGCCAGGAGGAGGACGTGGGCAGCAGGGCCAGCAGTGTAGGTGGACACCCGCACACCCGTGGGAGTCCCAGCTCTGTGTCTTGCACAAGGGGCTCAGTTCTTCCAGCTCTGGTCCCTTCATCTGTAGCGGGCCGTGAGGGTCCCGGGGACACCCTCTGGAGTGGCGCCCGTGGGCCAGTGTCTGTCCGCAAGAAGACGGGCCCTGTCCTCATGCTTGTCAGTGAGGCCCTAGCTCCACCTGGTTGGCCTGGCAGGCAGTCTGGGGCTGCCCCCGGCCCTGGCACAACTGTGCGGCCTGTCCAGCAGCGTGTTATTCCTCAGCACTCGGGATCCCAGTGCTGCGACAGGGCAGGCAACTGCAAGGCAACTTTGGGCCCCCATAAAGCAAGGGGAACACACTTCCCCTGACGGCCTCGCCCTGAGGACTCAAGACTGAAAGCAGGAAGGTGATTGTTCTGACAGTTGTTTGCATATCTAGAGCTTCACTGGCCAAGGCGATCATGATGACTGGGTCTGCTACCCGTGCAGAGGACACCCCCCACCACCACCACCTAGTGCCTTAGGGTTCCAGGACACAGCTATAAGATTGCCAGTGGCCTCCAGACCGATAGTCTCAGTTTCCCTACAGAATCGTAAGACCACAGTACTAGAAACTGATGCAGACCCTGTTGGATCAAGCCCTGGGATTTGCAGTTTTCTTATTTCTTCTGCCCACAAGATGCTTCTCTGATCTATGTCGGAGGCTGCTTTTACCAGGCCTGGATGCCTAGTGTGTGATACTTGGCAACATGATGCATGCTCTGCTCCCCTCTCTGCCCACCACAATCCTGGGTCCTGTGGTGCCCAGAGCATCTAACACCAGGCTCTGGCAGGTGACAGACAGGTGGGGGGGGGCCGTGTACCAGGCCTCTGGCGGTGACTCACCATAGAAGTCGGCAGGGTTGCTGTACCGAGGGCAGGGGTGGCCAATGGCTGTGAAATACTGGACCATGTGCTGGGCTGCCCCGAGGTAGACTGTGGTGCCCGAGGTCATCAGGAGGACCAGGTCAAACAGCCTGAAGATGTCTGAGCGGGGCTGGTGGAGGGAGATGAGCACCAACCTGTTGCCTCTGGCCAGCCTGGACAGGGTCTTCACCAGATTGTGGGCTGTGAAGCTGTCTAGCCCAGAGGTGGGTTCGTCCAGAATGAGGATCCCTTCCCAGTGGAGAAAAGAACCCCGTGAGTCTGCCGGCCCCAGGCAGGACGGAGCCCAGCTGGGGTGGGCAACACAAGCCCCTCACACCCCACCGGCCCGCGGCTCACACCTGGATTCCACAGAAGCTGCACCCCGATGCTGACTCTCCGCCGCTCGCCCCCGGACACCCCGCGCACATACGTGTTGCCCACGCGCGTGTTGGCGCACTGCCGCAGCCGCAGCTCCGCGATCACGTCGTCCACCTGCCGGCGAGGAAAGGTGCCCAGGGCTTTAGAGGCTCCCGGGCGGGTCGCTCAGGGGCAGACATTGTCCCTAGGTATAAAAGCTACAGCTACAGCTGCGGGTTTAAAGCTCCTTCTTCGTTTCCCTGGTTCGTCATTTGTTCTCTGATTGTCTCCTGGCAGCTCTGGCCGAGTAGACACAGGCCTACCTGTGTCTGTGCCCGGATGTGTGGGGAGCGTGTGGCCCTGGGCTCGCTGCTCACCCAGAGGACCGGGAACACGTAAACAAGCCCACATTTTGTCCAGTGCTGTGAAGTGTGGGGATGTGGGGTTGGAGATGAAGGGGAGGGGTGTAAAGAAGAGGATGAAAAGACTGGCTGAGGGCCTCCCTGGTGGTGCAAGGGGTTGAGGGCTTCTGCAGCCACTGCAGCATGGGTTCGATGCCCGGCCAAGGAGGGGACCCGTATCACAGAGCAGACCTCTCCTGCCTCGTCTGCTGCTCCCCTCAGCAGTGTATTTCAATCCATCTGCCTGTTCTGTTCCCCACTCTGTCTCTGGTGACTCCTCTCACCCCCTGCACCTCTACCTGGGCCTGCACCCCAGTTCTTATATGCATAAATAAATAAAATCTTTTTTTAAAAAAAAATTTAAAACCCACAGTGTATTTAAAAAGAAAAGACAAGGCAAGACTGACTGAACCCCTGGCAGACTTTCTGATGCTGATGGTGAGCTGGGCCCTGTGGTAGGGTGGGGGGAGGCAGGGGGGAGAAGGAGGTCATGGTTTTTGGGGCCACTGGGGTCAGTTGGTTACCCTTTTGTCACGCTGGGCCTGGGAGAAGGTTCTGGGCAGGCGCAGTTGGGCAACAAAAGCCAGGGTCTCGCGCACAGTCAGGTTGGGGAGCAGCTGGTCATGTTGACGCACGTGGGCCACGCACTTCCTCACCAGCTGAGGCGTGCTTGGTTGCCCGTTGATCCAGACTTTACCAGATTTATTCTTGCCCCCAGGGCCGCGTCCAGTGATCACATCCAGCAAAGATGCTCTCCCACAGTCTGCAAAGTCACCAAATACACCGTGAGAACAGAGCTTCTGAGGGGACCGGCCTGGAAGCCACTGCTCTCTGCATCTGGACAACTCCAGCCTCGCAAGAGTGACCAGCCCTGGGGAGGGCACCTGTGTGGGGCAGGACCAGCACCTGGTGCTTCAGAGCTCTCATTGGCACGTTTCGGGGGATATTGGAAGTTCAGGTGGGGTCAGTCACCGTCAGCTCCACAGGAAGAAGCTGGGAGTCCAGGTGCAAGGACTGCCTGTGCTAGGCAGCATCCCCCACTGCGCCCCTCCCTTCCCACTCCCCACCTCATGCAAAGCTTCCTAAATTGCGCTGTGAAGCTTAACTGCTTTGGACTGGCAAACATGCCAGCAACATTTCATCATTCAGTGTCATGCTCAAAAGCAGACTTTGTGAGAAAGGCTCATCTGGAGAATTACTAACTAGGGTGCCTTTTTGAAAATGCAAACAAACAAACCCTATTGAGAAATATGGGAGAAAAAAACCCCAGAGAAACAACAGATGTGGAGATAATTTTAAGATTACAGCACAGTATACAGGTTTATTCTGAATTTATCTACATTCATTTCTCTTTAAATAAATTTTCATTGCGTTAATATTGGTCTCTTATTTTTATCAATGGTGCTTTTTGCCCTTTCTTTTAAAAAAGCTCCACTGCACACAAATGAACACCACCCACTTTTGAATGACAGAGCAATGCAATCGATGATTTGGGAACATAAGCTTCAGATTAGATCAGATTTCCTAAAGCATTCCAGGTGACTCTTTACAACTGCAAATATTAGTTGGGTTCAGAGTTTGGAGACACCTTACAGACTATGCTGGAGCAAGCTCTGTCCAACTCACCCAGGTGTGGTTTTGGTTTCCTTACTGGAAATTTCTTTTTTGGAGAGCAAATTTTCCAAGTTATTTTCAAGTAAGGACAATGCCAATCCATAACACGTAGCCACGTCTCCTTGCCACACTCACATGACTCTTGCTGGCAGCCACATGCCATCGGTGCCAAAAATCCCAAACAAGAAGCTTCCTGGGTGATTCTTCCACTAAACGTCTAGGTGCTCTTGGTGTGCAGTGTAAACTACATGCTGCCTCCTCTGTGCCCCTCATTCAAGTCCCTGAGAACGCAGGGAGTGCAAAATAGCCAGGAGAGGAAGCAGAGGGAAGACTGGCTCTGTTCCCTGCCCTGTGTCAGATAGCGAGATAGCAAGGGTCCTGGCACAGGACAGGGCACAAGGGAGAACTTTGCAGAAATTTTTCAGTTCAATTGCCCTGTTCCCATGGGCTGGTAAACAAGAGGTTAAACCACCTGACTTCAGGCCTGGACACCTGCTGCCGTAAATTTTCTTGGAACTTTGGTTTTGTTGTTGTTATTGTTTTGCTAGTTTCTCCCAGCTTGGGCATTCCTGAGTTATCTTTCCACAGCTTATCAAGTTGACTGCTATGGGAAAAGGGGGAGTTAAAAGGCGCAGCAGCAAAGGGAGTCACAGACCTTGAGACTAGACCTGTTCAACCTGGAGCTGTGGGCACTCAGCCTCCAAGAGGTGTTCACCTCGAGAACGGTCCCATGTCTCACCTTGAGAACGGCCCCAAGCTGCACTTGACTTATGCCCACAATCAGCCACAATAATGGACATTATTATTGTCCTCAAATCCCATTCCTGAAACATATATGCCCCTAGATCTGGCACTTCTCCGGTCTCTCACGCCCAGGGAGTTCTCCCCAGAGCACTCACTTCTTGCTCTTTCAATATTCAATAAACGCTGACTTCTCACCTGCTCTCACTAAGTATCTGTGAAGTCCTCTCCTTACAATCTTGTCCAGTGGGTCTCAAAAGCCCTGTCCTGACCTGGGAGTGACACAGGAGCCCTGTCCATCCCTGTGACTACCCTGAGGAACTGTGGACAGCCTCTGGTACTTGTTAACTTTGTGGGGGAGGTTGGATCAGGCCAAGGGGCTGTGGACCTGCTCCCTTCTCCAGTAACAATAGCAGATTTAGATAGTGGGAGCCCCAGGCGCTTCACCGATAGGATTCCCAATCAGGGAGCAGAAGGTGACATTCTCTAGATAGAACCTGTGAGTCTTTCCAGGGAACCTGCCTGGCACAATGAAGGGAGAGGCTCCATGAACCAGAAACAAAGGCCTAGTGGCATTCAAGGCTAACATCTCCAATGAATCAAAAATACCCGTGGTTACTGCCGATTTTGCATATAATGCTAAACTGTCCGGAGCTGCTTCAAATTATTTAAAAAATTACCCAGCGTTCTTTGTGTGTGTGTAGTAAAAGTCACATAAAGTATAAATGATAAAACTAAAAAATCATTTTAATTTCAATCAAGTGAACCTGAAGCTAAGTAATGTGCAAGACAGCTCACTATAGTTTCTGCTTGACCTCTCTGAACTTCACTTTCCTAAGCACAAATCAGGGGCGCTGAGAGCTCCAGGGCATAGGTAGCCTGCGGCACTAACCATAGGCTATCTCAGGGTCCATGTGTCTCCTAGATTCTCAGTTCATAAAGAAGCAGTGGTGGGGGAGGGGTGGGGGGGGTCCCTGGTGGCCCAGTGGGTTAAGCAACGCACTATGAAGCAAACTATAGCCACTGCAGCATGAGTTCGATCTCTGCCCCTGGCCAGGGAGGTGACCCACATGGTACCGCAGACCTCTCCTGCCTCACCTGCTACTCCCCTCAGCAGTGTATTTCAGTCAATCTGCCTGTTCTGCTCCCCACTCTGTCTCTGGTGAATCCTCTCACCCCCCATACCACTGGCCGCTACCCCAGCTCTTGTGTGCATAAATAAATAAATCTTTAAAAAAAAAGAAGCAGCGGGGATTCCAAGAAGTCACAGGAAGTTATAAAGGCCAAGTAGACCTGTGAAGGATCTACATTTTTCTTATTTACATCAGAATTGCAGGGGCAGGGCCAGAAATGGGTGGGGGTTGACTTGTGGGTGTCATTTCAGTTACAAAGTGCATTTAGACAACATATCATTTGATCTTTGGTTAGACAATATACCAAACTTCCTCATCAGCAGACTGTAAAAATTTGCAGCAGGCGTTCAAAAAGTTGAGTAATCTTATCTCTGGAAATGATTAATTAAAAGGTATAAAGTGCCCTTTCTGACACTAGGCAAGCATGTCACAGGGACATGCTTTGATCTGAGAGTCAGAAGACCAAAGTTCTGGTTTTAGGTCTGCACTAAATGTGTGTCCGCAGACAAATCACTCAATGTCACCAGACTTTAGTCTTCTCATCTGTCAAATGCAAGTGTGTGTGTGTGTGTGTGTACGTAGGGACAGAAGAAGACTCTAGAATTACTGAAAATTAAGTCATTTGAAAACCCTCCTGTAAAGAAGCTTCCATACTGGTAATAAGAAAGCCCCCTTTGAGCTGTGGTGTGCTCCAGTTTAAAATTTGCCTGCAGATGAGACCTGCTGAGTGCTCTAGAATCCTGATCTTTGCACTTGTCTGAGGCTGCACCACCTAGAAGCGATATCTGAGAAGTGAGAGTGGGGGATGTAACCACTGCTGTCTGTCACCAGAATCTGCTTGGGGGGAGCAATAAATGGGTGTTCCTTGGGCTAGAGGAGTCCCTTAAAAAAGAACACTACATCCTGAAGCTGATGTTCCTGGAAAAGGTTTCCCTCAAATTTTACTGTTTTTTTTCCCCAATCATTGACATACCTATATGATGTGGGAAGTACAAATCCACACCTCTGTATGTGTGTGCACACTTGCAGGGACTAACAGAGGACAGTCACTAGCTGCAAGCATGGGAGGTGCACCCACTGTTCACGTCAGCAGCTCCCCCTTCTCTGCACCACTCTGCTGTATTATCCTGCTACTGAGCATAGGGTTCTGTGAGAAGCATCCAAGGACATTCTGCCCAAGTACCGCGCTCCCTACCTGCCCTTCGTTGTACCTGTACTCCCTATGATGGCCAGCATCTGCCCACTCCTCACTTTGAAGCTCAGGTTCTGGATGCCCAGCTCAGGGGAGTCCTTGGGGGATGTCCAAGGCATCTTGAACTGAGCCAGGTGCTCAAACCAAGGCATCTGGGAGGCCAGGTCCACCTACAGGGAGATAGCAGAGATTGCTCAGCGAGCAGTGACTCCGGGGCTTCAGCAACTTCTGTTCAACTCCCTGCAGGAGACATCCTGCTGCTGATCTATACGACAGACCTCGGGGGCTCCACCCAGCCTCTCCCAAATGTGGAGGCTGGACCCTACTGGGCTGAGAACTTGAAGTTGCAGTTGCCAAGTCTGAAGATCAGACGTGGAAATTGTGTGCAAAATGATGTCTTCACTAAACAATAATAGTAATTTACTAATGACTTGTCTAGTGTTTACCATGTGGCAGGCATTTCTATCCATTACATCATTCAATCCCTGTTAGAATAGAGGGTCCTGGGGGACACAGGGACCCCAGGGTGGACTCACCCTTCTCTTTTACTTGGGGGAACTGTTTGACCTTCCCTGCCCCTCTTCCCACCTTGCCCTCAGGTACGCCTCTACCTGGTAGCTGAGGTCTCGGACCTCCAAGGTATTGGAACGGCCACTGTAGGTGAAGTACAGGCTGTTGTCACTTTCCGAGGAGAACAAACTGTCCTGGAAGCCCTGATGGGAGACATCACAGGTGAGGGGCTCCTCCTTCTGAGGACATAGCAGAAGACAGAGGTCAGAGACTCAAGGGGTGAGAGTAGCGCCAGCATCACTGAATTGGCAAGAGACGGGTCTGTGCAGATGCATCCCAAGGGCTCACAAAGTGGGAGCATTTACTCTTCCCTGCGGAGAGAGCTTTGGGTTTCCCCTCCAATGCAGTTCCTGGACCCAGAAAAGTTCATCCACAGACTGGGGAGTCCTGAACCCAAGCCACCTATGGTGAGCAAGACCCTGACTCTGGACAGAGAGAGCTTTGTGGCCTCTGTGCCACAAAGGAGCTGGGGCCGGCCTCTAACTTTCTCTTCCCCGCATGTGGCTTACTATCTGCAAATGTCAACAAACTTCACATACCCAGCGTGTGATAAGAAAGCTGAAGTCAACAAGCTAATCATCGTATTTGTGAAAATACTGTCCTTAGAGTAGTGACCTCTCATTTTGACGAGGGGTTCTGAATAACAAAGTCGTTGGAAATACAGTTGAGAACTTTCAGACGAAGTCCCTATTGTCATCACCATCTTCGTCGTTAATCATCACCGCCGTCAACACTGCCATCTTGCTGCCGTTCTACATCAGACAGCTCAACGTGTCATGGTATTCACTGATGCCTCTGAACGGAATTAGGAAGCAGCGGGTCTGATTTTTTTCTGTTGTATCAATTCCATCGTTTACATCATTGAGAAAGAAACAAGGAAACACCTTCCTCCAGATTTCCCTTTTTCAGTGTGTTTGACTTTCCTTCTGTTTATGCAGTTCAGGAAAAAAAAAGTGTCTTCATTTACAAGTTTTTGTTGACTCAGGTTTTCTTCCTTTCAGGGGGCTGGTTTCACCCTGACCCATTTCTCCAGTCAATCAAGCAAACATCCAATAAACCTGATTGGAAGCCCACCTCATGCTTCAGGTGAGGAGTTTAGGATATGACAGTGAAAAAGACAATCTTTGAGAAGCTTAGATTCCACTGTGGACAAGACAGGTGATCAGGACGAAGAGAGACAGAGGCCAGCGCATGCAAGGGGGGCCTGCTGAATTTCCAGTGCGCACATAGTGCCCACATGTGCTTTATGTGAAAACAACTTACTTATAACTTATGTAAAAATAATTTCTGACCATCAAAAAAAAATTGGCTCAAGTATTGCTGCAATGGTAGAAATGAGCGGATCTGGGAAAGGACATTCCAGACCAATGCAAATGGAGGGAAATAAATGCAGGCGGCTGGCTGCTGCAGGCCCATTTGAATAGGTCCCAGAGTGCAGGCAGAGGATGGAAACAGCGGACAGTAGCTACTTAACTTGTTTAATGTTTGCTTTATTACCACAAACATCCTGATGATGCAGAAAACATGGGAAAGATAGACACCTAACCCAGCACAAGGACTGTGTCTGCGGAGCAGGAGGACTAGTCGAGGGAGGGAAGCAGATGGCACAAGAGGGCTTCTAAGCTCTTGGTCCTTACTGGTGGGTAATGGCAGTTCACCTTCTTTAACCTCGATTGTCTGAAATGTTTCAAGATATCTTTTCAACTGGGGAGAGTGAGCCTGGGAGTAGAATGTCAGTTATACTCCCACCTCATCTTGCCCCTCGGGGCTGCCATGGCCACCAGGATGAGGTCAGAGGTGGAGGTGGAAGTGGATGTGGTCTCTGCCCTCAGAGTTGGAGAATGAAGCTCCCGAGGGACAGCTCAGAAAGTTGTTGGTTCCCAAAGGTCTCACTACACCACCACCGGCCCAGGCATAGTCTAGTTTTTCCATTTTATTTTATTAGACTCTCAGACATTCTACCAATTGCTGAGAGATCTATTTGTGCTAACATGCATTTTGTTTATTTTTTTCAAAGCAGGTTAACTGCAGGAGAAACATGAGTCAATTGTAATAAGACGAATGTCTGGAGTAGTATGTGGAGGTAACCTCAAGTTCAGGTGGGTTCTGATTTTCAGGAGGGTGCTTTGAGGTGGTGGGTGCTGGGGCCCAGGGGGAAGTGACACAGAACTGTAAGACAGAAAGAGGGGCATGACCCAGCTCCCCCAAGACCCCTTCACTGTGGCCTAAGCCTCATCAACCATCAGGTGCAGGTGCCTCCCTGGAGCTGTTCAGGCTGCTCAACTTTAAAAAACAAAACCAAAAAACTCGTGGTTCTGCCCCTGTCCCATTTTGAAATATTTTCCTTGGCTCTCAGGAAGGATTTGTTAGACGCTTCCTGAGGTTTTGACAAACTCTCTGTATTTTTCAAATACTTAAATATCTATTCCACTGACATCTTAATCAGCATGACTGTCAGAACATCACTTGAATTTCTGACAGGTGACACCCCAAAAAGCAAAAGCAGGTTTATTTGTAGGTAACCAGCTCAGCTCCTGCTGGGCTACATTGTAATTTCTCCTTGTATTAACTTCCGATCAAATTCCTGAGTCAGAAACATAGGCTAGAAGGAAACTCAGGGAGAACACGTTCCTTGTTCTAAGATGAGGAGCCCATGGCCCGAAAAAATGCAGTGATGTACTGAGGACTGGTGCCTGGGAGGAAGCATGTTGGGGGTATTGAGGTGAAGGGGGAGCCCAGGCTTTCGCTAAACATTCAGTACAGCTCTCACTCAGCTCTGCCCGAGGTCTTGTCCCCTCTCATTCTTCTCTGGCCAGTGCTTTTGCCTATGGACTGAGGATTCTGTGGGCCAAGGCATTTGCTCGTCCAGGTGCCCAGGACTCCAGAATTTCCTGTGCAATGGCCGCAAGTCCATTGCCAAGGCCTGCTGGAGCCTCATCTTCAATCTATCCTGCTGAGAACTGACAGTACCCTCCCCACCTCGCAACCAGGCACCTCAGACTGCCAGGGCAAGTCAAGTGTCTGTGGGAGGTATGGATGGAATGCGGGGTAGCAGGATGGGGTAACCACACTGAAGTGTAAAAGGTTGCCTCCAGAGCTGAGGGTGGGCAGAGAAGGGGGCCAGGCCATGACTTCAGATGCAAACTGATTCCCCAGCATCACCATGTCCTAGCTGCTACTTCAAGAAGTTCTAGAAATTCCAAAATTACACCTGACCTTTCATGTTGTGAGAAAGATATGGCAGTGGAGGGGGGCTAGAAGCTATTGTAACAGTTCTTAGGTAGATTGCACACAGCTTTGTCCTCTTATTCCCTTCCCGGTTAGGGGCAGACTCTCACTTGGCACCTTGAGTAACAGGATGGGAAGGCAGGCATTCCTGCAAGCCTTCCTGGCTTGGTAGTTCTAAGCTGTGGTGGCTGAACTGGCAGAATTTTCAGAAAGTGTCCCCAAAGCTGCTGCTGACTTTATATTTTGTTCAGCCCGCTCCAGTTGTGCTGAAGGGCCCTGGTGAGTCCCAGGGCAAGGTAGGGTTAAGTAGGCAGCTTCAGGGACAGTGCAGGAGGGGCTTCGGGAGAGTTAAACAGGCTTTTAAGATATGGAAAGTAAATTCTAAAATGTGCTAACCCAAATATACTCCAGAGATGTGGTCAGAAAGTCAAGCAGAACTAAACAAAGACAGTAAAACTTGAGAGAACGAGACCTTGGACAGGGGCGGTAAACTCTACGATAAGAGCTGGAAGAATGCGCACATCTCCCGGAGGAGTATGGCCACTGGGAGAAAGAGCCAATCACAGAATAGGATGATGAGATTTTAGAATAAAGTAAACAAAAGGTTTAAAACCCTTAGACACAGCCCACAATGGCTTCCTTGCCACTCCCAAGTATGTTGTACCCGGGAGTCCTTGCTTTCTTGCTTTAAATAAACTTTTCTTTCTTAAATGAAGTTTGTTTCTCTCTGCTCACTAATGTAAAATGTCTGTGAATCACTTCTTATGGCTTTGTGAGACACCAACCCACAGTGGTCTAGTGGCTGGGCCTCAGCGCTGCCACTGCACCGTTGGGCCCATTGCTGGTCGGAAGACTAGGCCTGGGAACCTGAAATTACAATATCATTAGGATCCCCTTGGCAGGAATTGGCCCATGTGGCTGTAGAGCTACTAGTAATAATGGCGGGTTCCTCGGGCCTGACTGAAATCAGGTCCCATCAACTTAAAGCCCAACAAGGGAGTCTGGGGCCTCCCTGGTTGGGTGTGGAGACCTCAGTACCTGTCTTTCTCTCTGTCCTTGTCCCCATAGCAGGCAAAGACAGAAAGATGGGTGAGTGCCTTGGGGGTGGACAGTGTGTACTGTATCCTACTCTCCAATTTAGCCTCCTGTTTCAAACCCCACCCAATATGCCATTTCAGTCAAAGGCCATTTCTCAGGTAAGATGAAGGCAGAAACCTGGTACAGCAATCTCTTGGCCCCCTGGCTGTCGTCTATTCCTTTCAGCTCTCTCCCAGATCTTACGGTTGCCGGTTATAGTGCTATAGAGTATACATTCCAGTGTTCCCATAAAAGCCACCTGCTGTCCAGTTTCATCACTTCACTGACGCTGAGACTCTGAGTTTGACAGCCACAGAGACGAGAGGACAGCAGAGGCCCTAGTGTGTGAGCACAATTTAGGGATGCAGTCTTATGGGGAAAAGCTACGTCAGCCCAAGTTACAAGCAATAATTTCCCTGTGGGAATGCACCTCATCTCCCCACCAACCCCAGAACCCCAAATCTGTTCCCCTCAGACCTTTGATGCCTAGGAAGCAGAGCCCTGCTATCATATCCTCACCTTGCTTGTGCTCTTGGTGGTGAGTTAGAATAGAAAGTTCCTGAGGGAAGAAAGAAAGGGCTGATTCTATCCCACCCCAGGACTGAGGTGACTCCCCATCACTCACCGAGGCATTCTGGGGAGCAGCCCCAGTCCACTGCCCTGTATCCTCTGAGGCTTTCTCAGCCATGGGGCCCCCTTGCTGCAGCTTCCTTTGGGCCATCGCTGCTGCCTGCCAGGGCCAGTGTTTTCTGTTTGCCAGAACTGGGCCACCTCTGGCTTTCGTTTGCTACACTCCTCTCTGGCAAACCCGCCTACAAACACAGGCCGTGTGTTCTACCCACGGCCAAGATAATACACACACTCTGGCTAAAGGTACATCAGATAATGGCACTGCTGGCCGAACCCCAGTCACGGTGCTGGGAAGGCAGGACGAAGGACTGTGGGGCCAGGCGAGGAGCAGGTGGGGCAGTCGGTTGCTGGCTTCTCAGCTGTGGCCACGCTGGGGAGGTCAGACAAGAAGAAATTTTGCCAGACTTTGCTGCCTGTTGATCATGAATGAACTCCCAGCTTTGACCCCCAGGGAGTCCTGGGGACACCCAATCAATGGAGGCTCCCAGCACTCCCCAGAGGAAGTCCCTGCAGCTGCTTCAAAGCCCCAACACAGCCTGGGCATCCTCCATGTCTCTTACAGTGTCAGGTAAGGGATATTCTTTCCCTTTCTGGGAGCTTGGAACTTGGGCTTTGATATGTGGCCAGGGTCAGGCCTGGTCTGCCCAAGGTAAGTGGGGCTCTCACCCCCTCTGCTGGCTTTTCTCACCAATGGGGGACATGCATGGAGGCTTTGGGCTCCTTCTTTAGTGGTTGGAGGTGGAGGGAGGAGAGGGAAGGGCTGCAGTGGTGAAAGGCCCCTCCTCCTGCCCACACTGGACCTGGACGCTGTGACAAACAGCCAGTGCTCTGTTCAGTCCCTGCTTTGCGTCCCTTCTCCCTCCTTCCCATTGTCTCCCTTGTCCTCACCACCCCATGGGGATGCTAGGTCTTAGGGAACTGGGGTGTAGGAACTCAATTTATAATGGGGCCAGTTGAAGGAGGTCACTGGAAGGAATAAAGTGTGCTGGGTGCCACTTTCCCCGGCTGGAGAGCTGGTGCTCACAGCAGCTGCCAGGCAGGCCCTTCACATAAATGCTCTTCTTCAGTCACTGCCCTCCAGAGTCTACAGAGTAGGACACTGAAGCCAAAACACCTTAGGAAGCTCTGGAGAGATGATGGGAATCAGTGCTGGGGGACGAGGGCCTGGCTCCTTCCAAGACCCCACACTCCCTCTCCCCTCTAAAGCCATCGCATTGGGCCCTGGTGGGACTTCGCCTCTTGCGGGCAGCGCTGGAACAGGCAGATCCTCAAAGACGTCTCCTTGTACATCGAGAGCGGCCAGGTCATGTGCATCTTGGGGAGCTCAGGTGAGTCTGGGAAGGAGTGCCCTGCACTTTAAAACAGCACTAGCTCCCAGAACCAGGTTTAAGTTGTAGTAAGAGGGCCACAAGGGAGACCTTAGAATAGAATCTAATCACGGCTGTGAATGCTTAATATGCAAAGTACCTAGAAAGAGCCCTGAAGGAGCTCACACCCCAGTCTAAGGCAAGTCATCACATTTCAGTGAGGACATCACTTAGCACAGAGCCAGGCAGCAGGGTGCTGGCCTAACACAAACACCCTGTTCTGCACCCCCTGAGACAGGAAACAGAATTAAATAAAAAGCAAAGAACCCCACATTCACTGGTTCTTTTTTATATGATATATGTCAACCATACAGGAAAGAATAGAGAATAAAATAATATTCAGGTATTCATATCTAGCTTTATAAAATCTTAACAAGATACTATGGGTCAGAATTTATTTTTAAGGAATTAAATGTTACTGATTCCTATTTCTTGGGCTCTGCCTCATCTTTTTCCTTTCTTTGGGGTTAGACTCTTGACCTGAACTCACTGAGTCTTTGCCTTGCCTGCCGTGGGGGTGGGGGTGGCATAGCCTGCAGGGAGTGCGTACAGCTGCCAGCGAATCGGCCCCTTGTGGCTCTTCATGCATGTTCTTTGGAGGAAAGTCTATTCAAGTCCTTCACCCAGTTTTGAACCAGGCAGTTTGTTTCATGTTGTTGAGTTTTAGAAGTTCTTATATATTCTGGATATATTAACCTCTTATCAGATATACAAATACTTTCTCCCATGCTATGGGCTGCCCTTTTATACTGTAGATAGTTTCTTTTGCTGCACAAATGAAAAAAATTTTTCACCAAGTCCCGTTTGTCAGTTTTTCTTTTGTTACCTGCATCCTCGGGTCACAATTTGTAACTGTTTTTATCTCTAATTTTACAACTTTCTCCAATCTTCTCACTCACTATACATTTTCATTTCTTTTATCTTTTTTGCAATGAGCTTTGTCATGCTGCTGGTTCCTTCATCAATGAGTTAATAAATATTTGACACATGTTCACAAAAGACTGTATTAGTTATCGATTTTCAATGTTTTAATAAAGGATCCCCAGACCAAGTGGCTTAAAATAACAGGATATGTTAATACCTCTCAGTTTTCTATGAGTTAGAAATCTGGAAGTGGCTTGTTTGGGTAGTTCTGTCTTAAGTCTCAGGAGGTTATCGATGTATCAGCCGGTCAGGTGCATTCATCTGAAGGCTTGAGAGGGGCTGAAGCATCTACTTCATATGCTGGTTATCAAGTTGGTGCTCACTGATGCTCAGTGAAGATGTGTGACAGGAAAGGGCAGAAGGCCCAGGGACTCCTCCACAGGAGGCTGAGATGCAGCTAGACCAGCAGGATTACACCTAGAGGATGAGCTGGCATCAAAGTCAACGGAGAGAGATCTGCAGAGAAGGGCAAGCAGCAGTATCAAATACTGGAGTATCAGATGCTGAGAGGGAAGTACCCAGTGGATCTGGCAACAAGGAAGTAGCCTCAATGACCTTATGGAGGCCAGTTTTGATGTAGTGGTAGGACGGAATCTACGGGCTATTTGGAGATTCTGTCAGCTTGGCACAGGACAGCTTAAGCTGTGAGCAGCTCATTCCTGCTCTTAAGATTAGATCCCTAAAACGTCAGGTTAGGGGGCTTTTAGTTAGAACCACACAAGGCCTGGTGTCATGCCTGGGAAATTGAAGGGCACATTTTGAAAGACAATCTTGTGAGGTCACGTTTCATTTCTTTACAGTCAGTCTCCTCTCTTCCCCACACTGACCTCTACCTGAACATGCTGGGGCTAATTCTGAGGTTTGTCAGTCAGGAGTTAGAGAAGACAGCCGCTACCGGGGCTTGGCTCATTCATCTTTGTACCTATCAGAGAAACACATAGGTTTTTGGTTTTCTAAAAGTTATCACATGCTTAGTAAATCTTATTATCTTCTCAGAGCCTTCAGAACTTCCTGTCTATTTCCTCCATCACTAATTCTACCCGTGTAGCAGCCTTGAATAAGGAACACTTGGGGATGCCTATCCTGTCTCATTAGCCCTCTGGATGGTGTTAAGCTGTGTCTAGCGTGAACTGGAACGGCCCGCTAGCTTCTTACCCTGGAGTTAGCAGCTAACCTCCAACCCTGGGAAAAAGCAAGCCAGGGGAATGTCCTCCTCCAGTCACTTCAACAGGGGGCAGTTAGTTCCCCACAGCTCCTCAGTGGGGAGTTCATCACCACCAGCTGGGCTCTCAGCGGAGCCTGAGGCTTATTTGGGTTTACCAAAGGGCCCCGTCAACAAGTGTTTTTCAAACTCTAAAGTGCAAGGGAATTACTCAAGATGTTGTTAAAAAGAAGAATCTGATTCAGTAGATGTGGGCTAGAGCTGAGATTCTGTTGTTAACGGGCTGGCAGGTGGTGACGCTGATGTAGCTTGTGGGCAGTGTCCCACATTCGGGAACCTGCAGCCATCCTCATGGGCCACAGAAAAAAAAAATCCTCAAAAGCCCTAAATCCAGTGTTTCTTTTTATTCTGATACTATATTTTCTTTCTGTCAACCAGAAGCAGCTTTCAAAGCAAACAGGCAGACAAAGCTCCTCCAGCCCTGGCCCCCTCTCAGGGTACAAGCCGGGATGGAAGTTTGACCACGTGGCTAAAAAGAACACAAGTCTGGTCGGAATTGAGGGTCCACGGAGGGTCTTGGGACGGAGTCCCTCCGACTCTGCCTTCTCTTCTCGCCTCCCAGGCTCAGGGAAAACCACGCTGCTGGATGCCATGGCCGGGAGGCTGCGGCGCACCGGGACCTTCCTAGGCGAGGTGTACGTGAACGGCCGCGTGCTGCACCGCGACCAGTTCCAGGACTGCTTCTCCTACGTGCTGCAGGTGCGCGCGTCCCTGGCCTGGGCCCTGCCCGCGTGGGCAGCCGGCCTTGGCGCCGCTGACGCCTCCCTCTCCCGCAGAGCGACACTCTGCTGAGCAGCCTCACCGTGCGCGAGACGCTGCACTACACAGCCCGGATGGCCATCCGCCACGGCTCCTCGGGCTTCTTCCAGAAGAAGGTGGGTCCCGTTGGTCCTCCCAGGAGCTCAGGGCTTAGCTGCAGACCCCAAGCAGGGTCACCCAGGAAAGCATCCCAATGGTTCCACATCCCTTCTTCCCTTCACCTTCTGCTTCCATTGCTCATGCTTCCCTTTCACTCCTCCGCTTTAGAGTCTAGACCTGCGCAGTCCTACGTGGCAGCCACTGCTCCCAGATTTTAGATACTTTGTTTGAAAAAAATCAGCAGTCAACTATCTCACTAATAGTTCTTAAATTGCTGCTTATAGATTCAAAAGGTAATATTTGGGCTGGTATTACATAATTATTAGGCACCACTGATAAAATAGCAAGCTTCAGCTATTATTAATCCCACCCATTGTCTCCCTTGGAACTCAGTTCCATCTATCACCCCTCCGACAACCCCCTTTTACTCCATTCTAGTTTGTTGTTATTTTTTAACGCAGTCTTTCATTTCATTATAGTCTTTTTTCATTATAGAATTAACACAATCTCATTAGACATGTATTGGGGCAAAATTCATTGCCATATATAAATGCCCTTAGTTTCTTCCCATTTGCTCGCCCGCAGGGCAGTAAGCAGACGGGGTCATCAGGAAGGGGAGGACAGAGATGGACATCATTGAAAGGTTCTCTGGAGACAGGATAAGCTGAAGAAGAAAAGACAGAAAGGAAGGAAACCTCTGGGCTAGAGAAGGAGGGAAGAATTTTCTTTAGTTACTGATGGGAAGCTGAAAATGAGGAGGAGTTAGGAGGGGGCTTCAGGGAGTGGCAGGTACACCTAGAGTGAGGAGAATTGGAGGAAGACATTTTAAAAAATGTGGCTGTAGGTTATAAACTAAGCCTCATTTAAAATACTTAAAGAGATGGAAACAGAAATTATTTTTAGTCACTTTTGATAGTTGCACTTTATTTCTTTACTGCAATACCACACTAAGCCTGAATCAAATGGGATTCCACGACTTGGGTTACACAAGAGGCACCAAGTTCAAGTCAAGCCAAATTGGATTTTTTTTACATACATTTTATTTATTTATTTTTAAAGACTTATTTATTTATGCATATAAGAACTGGAGAATAGGCCAGAGATCTAGGGGGTGAGAGGATTCACCAGAGACAGAGTGGGGAGCAGAACAGGCAGATCTACTGAAACACACTGCTGAGGGGAGCAGCAGATGAGGCAGGAGAGGTCTGCTGCACCACGTGTGTCCCCTCCCTGGCCAGGGATCGAACTCATGCTGCAGTGGCCGCAGATGCTTCATAGTGTGGTGCTTAACCCCTTGCACCATGGGAAAGGCCCCTATACATTTATTTTAATAAAGATTAAAAAACCAGACATTTAAAAGGTAAGCTATATTGTAAATATGCCCGTAGGTGTTTTTCTGTAAGGGCAGGACTAACTATAGCACCTGAAATAAGAGTTCAATGAAGTCTCTTTATTTTTCCTGGCAAATTTATCTGAAACACATCTAAACAGTTTCTGTTGCTCTCAGAACTTAAAAAAAAAATTACTATTATTTATTATGGCCAGATGCATGTATTCTATTGTGATGAGAAGGAAAGTGGGTTTTATTGCAATGCTCTGCTCTCCCCAGGGTGTGGTGAGTCTGGACGTGGCCTGAGCACTCAGGGGAGGCGTGCGCCTCTCCCCCGCCTCTCTGAGCTCTCTAAGCACTGCAACCCCCAGTGACCAGCCTCCTGGACCTTGTGTTTTCTCCAGGTGGAGGCAGTCATGGCAGAGCTGAGTCTAAGCCACGTGGCAGATCAGCTGATCGGCAACTATAACTTTGGGGGGATTTCCAGCGGTGAGCGGCGCCGGGTCTCCATCGCAGCCCAGCTCCTCCAGGATCCCAGTAAGTGGGCCCCAGGACTGCTGCTCTCTGCCTCCTGGGCAGCGTCCATAGGCATTTTCTTCATAGTCGTCATCTGGAAAGGTGTTTGTGTGGAACTGAGTCACTGAAGTTTTTCAAACAGGGAACCTAAGTTTTGGGGAAATTTCATGCAGTTCCTGATGCTGTTTCCCCGTCCCAGTACAACTTGGCTCTCGAAGTTGGAAGCACTGCATTTGTGTTTTAATGTTTCATTAGGTTCTTAACTGAACATTGGGCCCTCCTATATCCTCACTTACTACTGGAACAGTATCTCTGTAGAGAGCAAGTGAATTTTGGTAATTCCAGAAATATTTGTGGAGTGGCAAGAATTAAAGTAGGACTGTGAGTGATACACTCACAAGTATACATTTTGGAGGGAGATGCTATCAAGTTGGGGTAAGCAATCCTTAGACCCCCTGCCTGATTTGGTGATTCTCCTGCCACAGGAGAGACCTCATCACCCATGGGCAGGTTGAATCTGTTATGTTCTTCACGCCCGGGCAGAGCAGGATTGCCTGTGCTTCAGGTGGTGCCTGGTCACTAGAAAGCATATAAAGAGAGGCTTTTAAGAGCCCTTCCCAACTACTGGGTAGAAATAAGCTACAATTAAGCCCTCTTTTTTTGTTTGTTTTATTTTTTATTAATATAATTTTTTTAAAATTTACATATCCTTGCCATCAATTGTAATCCCCATGTATTCCCCATCACCATCTCACCAGTGCACCATCACCTCAGTCCCTCATGCTCCCATCTTCCCTCAACCCTCCCCCTCAATTAAGCCCTCTTAAGAGCCCACACACCTGTCCCACCTTAGATTTTGTTTCCTAGGTCAGCATTTTTAGCAGCGCATAGACCCTGTGAGTGTAGAAGGTGCTGGATTTGAAATGTGTTTGTCTTTTTAATTAGTCTCCTCTCAGCCTTTTGAACAAAATGACACGGTGCCGGCCTCCCAACCCTTGTTCTTTGTCAGGGTCCCCTGGAGGAAGCCCAGACTGTCTGCAGTACCACATGAGAGCCTGATCTGTTGGCTCTCCTGCCCCTCAACTCCAGAACTGGGGTTGGACCCTTCCCAGGTCAGGTTCGTTCTTCGGGATTCAGGCTGGAAGTCAGTTTACACGCAGGCACCTCTCACTGTGTAGTTTGAGTGGGACAAGACAGCTTAGTAAGGGATTATTCAAAATTCTGAGTTTTAAGCAGAACCCGGCTTGACAGTGCCCTGGAACCTGGTCCTTTGCAGAGATCATGCTATTTGACGAGCCAACCACAGGCCTGGACTGCATGACTGCAAATCAGATTGTCGTCCTCCTCGCAGAGCTAGCTCGCAGGGACCGCATCGTGATCCTCACCATCCACCAGCCCCGCTCTGAGCTCTTCCAGGTAAGACGGCAAATCTCTGCTGCTCAACTCATCAAGGGTGGAGATCCGTGTGTCCTGAGCTGAGGATCACGGGGTAGAGATCAGTACCCACAAACCCGGCAGCTGCAGTCAGCGGGGCCCTGATATGGGGTGGGCAGAGGCTAGCAGTCACTTCTAGCATCTCCCAAGTATCAAGCGCCTCTATACACTAAGCTCCTCAATCTATACAACAATCCTATGAGGTTGGTACCAGCACTTTACAGAGACGAGTGAAGCAGAAATGATACAAAGTTAGCCAATATCACACAGTAGTAAACACTGGGATTGGCATTTATGGCCCAGTTGGCTTCAAAAGCTACATTCTTCCACTAAATCACAGAACTTTCTTTCCAAAAGTCTCACTTTATCTTCCCAGAAACCTTTAAGAGCGGGTCTGTCTTTTATTGATGCAGATCTGAGATTTTAAAAATTTTCGTCCAAGAGCACTCACACAGCGGCACAGCTGGAACTCAAGCCCATGTCCCCTAACCAGACCCAGTGGTTCTCCTTTACCACAGGTGCGATGCTGTGCCCGGGCTAGCAGACCTGTCAGTGCTAAAATTGAAGTCACTGTAGTTTTGCAAAATGGAGACACAGTGTTTAGGGAAATACTCTAGAGTTCCTGAGGCTAGTCCATCATCCGGGTACACACCAGCTCTTAGACTTGGAAGCAGCACCATTCAGAGTGGCAACCCAGGCTAAAAAGAAGAGGCTTGCACTTTCTCACCAGTGATACAGAAAAGACATGCATGGCCCAGGTGGTCAAAGGAATGACCGCTTGGAATCTTGGGTATGTGGCCTGATGATACAGTAACACCACCTGTTGTCTAAGCAGCTCTTTGACAAAATCGCCATTCTGAGCAGCGGAGAGCTGGTTTTCTGCGGGGCACCAGTGGAAATGCTTGATTTCTTCAGTGGCTGCGGTTACCCTTGTCCTGAGCATTCAAACCCTTTTGACTTTTATAGTAAGTTTTTCTTTCATGTTCCCTAACTTAAATGTTCTTTAAGCTTCATCATCTTAGATTTCTGTGTGGATGACACCAGCACTCGTGGGTTTTATTTTTCCTCTTGTTTATTGTTTTTATTCTTCAAGGAGTGAATTTGGCCAGGTCAGTGAACTCACCTTAGGTAACATCAGAATGAGATGGGGCAGCTCTCTTAAATTGTGCACTTTGGATTTATTTTTTTAAGATTTACTTAATTATGCATACAAGAGCTGGGGGACAGTCCAGAGGTGGGTGGGGGTGGGTGAGGGGAATCACCAGACAGAGCAGGGAGCCGAACAGGCAGGATCAACCGATATACACTGCTGAGGGGAGCAGCGGGCAAGACGAGAGGTCTGATGTGCCATGTGGGTTCCCTCCTTGGCTGGGATTGAACTCACACAGCAGTGGCTGCAGAAGCTCCACAGAGTGGTGCTCAACCCCTTGCACCACCAGGGAAGCCCTTAAATTGTGTACTTTGTCAGAGAAAAGTTCATTGTGTGTCTGAATTCTCCCAGACAACCCCAATGGTATCCTCATGGGTTGCTTGAGTTTTAAAATATTTTGGTTTTACACAGCCACTGAAGCACAAATTCTATCCCTGCTGCCGGCTGGGAGGTGACTCACATGGCGTGGCAAACCTCTCCTGCCTCCCCTAATGCTCCCCTCAGCAGTGTATTTCAGTCTGTCTGCCTGTTCTGTTCCCCACTCTGGCCTGTACCCCAGTGTTTGTATGCACAATAAATAAATCTTAAAAAAATAAAATATTTTGGTTTTATAGGTGGGCATTAACAATGGTATTATTCTGGTGGGGTGACTACTCCTAAATCAGTGATGAAACACATTATCAGCCATTGTGTGTGTGTGTCTGTGTTTGTATATGAACACGTGCATTTAAAAACACTTGGGTCATTTCCTTGGGGATAAACTTTCAGTGGACTTGACATCAGTGGATACCCAAAGCAAAGAACGGGAAATAGAAACCTACAAGAGAGTCCAGATGACTGGAGCGTCTTACAAAGAATCAGCTATTTATCACAAAACCTTGGAGAGTATTGAAAGAACAAAACACCTGAAAACATTACCAATGATTCCTTTCAAGACCAAAGATTCTCCTGGAGCTCTGACTAAACTGTGTGTTCTCTTGAGGTAAGAGCCATACCCATTTTAGGTGGCTGAACATCCATCAGTAAAAGAAAAGGAATTAAAATGGGGATGTTCTGCTTCCAGGAGAGTGACGAGGAACTTAATGAGAAATAAGCTGGCAGTTATTATGCGTCTTGTTCAGAATTTGATCATGGGTTTGTTCATCATTTTCTACCTTCTGCGAGTCCAGAATGATGTGGTAAAGGGTGCTGTCCAGGACCGCGTGGGTGTCATGTACCAGTTCGTGGGGGCCACCCCATACACAGGCATGCTCAACGGTGTGAATCTGTGTAAGTGCCATGCCCAGGAAGTCCAAAGTAGGATCTTCTCTTTTCCCTGAATATCTCCCTATGCCCCCAGCACCTTGAAAAACTCCACCATTACAAGATTATTTCTCTGAGCTAAACTTGGCCCTCTCCAAGTTCTCTGTCTGGGGAATGGTAACCATACTGCGTTGCTAACGCCTTTGTGTGAATTAGCTCAGTAGGTGGAGCTCTCTGAGGGTCTCTAGAAGGATGTAGGGAAACATGAAATTATGAGATGCTGATCAGGCAGGGTTTGGAAAGAGTTTTCCTTCAAAAGATCATTCCTGGATTCCTATCTTGAGCATTAGGGTGAGCAGCCTGTGGGGGGGGGGGGGTCTGGATTCTTTGCCAACTTTGCACTGTTAGATTCTTTGGGGGAACCTATTTTGGGACAGCCAGCACCTGATTTTTAAACTCATTGGGAGTCCAGATGTTACAGTGTATGCAGGGAAAAGATGTTTAGAGGGATTTCCAAAAAGCCACACTAGGTGGAGGGCTTAAGGGGGAAGGACAATGTTTCTGCAAGTTGTTCCTAGAGATGGAGGGGCTGGTAGGCACTGCATCTCCCAGGCTCTTCTCACCCACTGGGAGCAAGAGTAAAATTCGAGCTGCTGTGGGGGCCAAGAGCTGCTCAAAGAGGACTACACGCCTCACACCACTTGTTCGTCCCCCGTCTACATGTGTGCTCTTGAATGATGATACACGTCCCTCCCACTTAGACAGCAGGAAATAAATTAGGACAGCTTCTGTGACTGTGTTGTAACTCAGATAGAGTGCAGATTTTGCAGGGTGGAGGGTTTTTCTTGTTCTGTGGATGGCATGACTCGGGAGCCCCAGCCGGCCTCACACTCTAGCCTGGAGACCTCCAGTTCACCTTGGGCTAAACCTCCCTCTGTGCGGTGACTGACTGTTCTGAAACCTGCCTTCCATGCCCAGTTCCTGTGCTGCGAGCCATCAGCGACCAGGAGAGTCAGGACGGCCTCTATCAGAAGTGGCAGATGCTCTTGGCCTATGTGCTGCATGCCCTCCCCTTCAGCATCATTGCCACCTTGATTTTCAGCAGCGTGTGCTACTGGTAAGTGTGTGGTTAAGGGTGTGTAGGCATCCCAGAGAGTGTCAGGTGGCCAGTGGGACTTGTAGGAGAACACCAGGGTGCATGACTTGCTCTCTGCTCTGTGTGTGTCTTAGTCCAAACAAAGTCCTGTCCTTCAAGAAAAGTAAAAAGAACCCAACCACTGGCCACATGGGGCATGAGAGTAGACCAGTGTAACTCTGTGTGCCAGGGAACAGCATGCCCCCATTCATGGCAGGCCCTGCCTGAGAGGGCACTGAAGTAACTGGGGCAGGTACAGAGGCAGCGAGCAACTGCTCCCAGGTGGCTAAGCATGGCCTGCCCTCCGGCTGCCGTAAGGTTCATGGACAGACCTGGGGCATCACAGCTGGGCTGGGGTCAGGGGGCCAGAAGAATCAGTGACTATGGGGAGAGGATCTGGGGGAACCACAAAGTATCCCTGAAGCTGTCAGTTTTGACTGATGCTTACTGACAAAGCTTCTTTTTCTTTCTTAGAGCTTTTGAGATATAAATCTAAAGATGTTAAGGTATTTGCATGATTTGGTGTCACAGGTGTATCTTGCCCCCTCCTTACGACTTAAGATGGCTTCAGTGACTCCATTAGTGTAAAGGTGCCCAGCTCATCACCCCAAGAACAAACTTTAAGAAGTTCTTGAGATACTGTCATTATTCAGACCACTGGATTCCTGTGCAGGTGCTCCTAACCTTAGGCAGCATGAAGACCCATGGTGTGTGAGATGAATCATCATTGTAAATTAAGTGACACAGAAATAAACTAGGCTGGCTTTTAGAATCTTGCTACTCAGCATGGTCCAGGGTCACATTGTCAGCATTACTTCGAATATGGCTTTGAACCAGCAGAATCTCAGAATTGGATTCTACGTTTAACTTGATCCCCACCCCCATAGAGACAAGAGAGAGGCCACAATCAGAGAGGGCATTTTTAGAATCTGAAATCTTTTAGGTGGAACACTTTTGAGTAATATTTAAGTGCATGACAGTGGGGGATCGAAATTAGGTGAACGGAGTCATTGGAATTGACCAAGTTACCTAATTAGGAGTCACTGATATTATGGTTCATCAAGACCCTGGCCTAGATGCTGTGAAATTATCCAAAGTGAGATGTTTTTGAAGCCACAGAAGATTGCACTGGGGAAAGAAACTAATTTTGTAAACATACTTCATGATTTGAGTGAGAGGAGAGGCAGATGGCCTTGAAGAGTATAAGGGTGGGTGGGTATAAAACATGCCAACTCCTTTCACTCTTCAAATGGAAGGAAGAGCAGCCATGCCAGGCTGCTGAGGACTTGCTGTCACCAGTGCTACTCTGCGAAAGGAATGTAAGAAGGGAGAGATGTGATTGAAGGTACAGCCAGTGGAAGGGGTTGGTGAGAGCTAATCTGGTTGAGGGTGAAAGCAGTGGTCAGTTTTCATGCTCATGGTGATGTCACATAGCAGGGATGAGGTTCAGAGAAAGCAGGGCTGAGAGTCGGATTGGGCGAGCTCTTAGCATCAGGCAGGAGCCAAACTAGGAGGTGGATATGTATGGAGGGAGTTCAACAACCCTAGTAATTGTAGTTAGTTGTGACCACTGACCAGTGAGAAATGGAATTATAAAAGAGAAAAGGTGGCTCCAATTGAACTGAAGCCAACAGAAATAATGTGAGGTAATAAATGGTCCCAAATGTTGGCTATTCTGAAGACCCTACAAAAGGAAATTATACTTGCCCAGAAAACTCTTCCCATCCACTAACCACCATGGATTTATCTGTAGAAGGCACGTGAGTGTTTTTCTTTCCCTTAAATGCTAACCCTTGGAGAGGAAACTGAAGACCTCCTGTTTTTCTAGGACTCTGGGCCTATACCCTGAAGTTGCCAGATGGGGATATTTCTCTGCTGCTCTGTTGGTCCCCCACTTAACTGGTGAACTTCTAACTCTTGTGCTACTTGGTATGGTCCAAAACCCAAACGTGGTCAACAGTGTAGTGGCTCTTCTGTGCATTTCTGGAGTGCTTGTGGGATCTGGATTCATGAGGTAAGATGTTGTGAGTCAAACGGTATACATATTGGCATGATCTGTTCTTAATGATCACCTAATAGCGACTGTTACAAGGAATCACAGAGAAGAACTATGTATTATCAGTTAAAGGTATCACCTTAGAGTCTGAAATATTTATAGTGCTCACTAATTATTGCTTAGACCTTCAACTGTTCACCATTTGTTCAATAAAATGTCTTCACATTGAATACCAGGAAATGACAATTTAGGCTATTACTGATCTGATTCACATGCAATAAGCCATTATAACAAGAGGAGAAAAGTCAATCCACTCTCCAGAAAAACTCAGAGCCTCTATTACAGGGTAAATAACTTGCATTTAGTTCATTTCTGCCCTGGAACTGTTGTATTTTCAGCTCCCACTTATTTTTACAAAGAAATAAAAATCAGATAAGAGACTACAGGATAAAAGACTGCTCAAGAATGTATCACGTCTAGAAGGACACATACATAGCAAATGCTAATGTTACCTCCAGGTGACATCTATTTCATTTCATTTTTTAAAATATTTGCCTGTATTTTGTGAATTTTCTATAGTGGACAACCATCATTTTATAACCAAGAACACACACACATGCACACACACACACTTTTAAAAAGTGGTAGCAGGAAGGGTAGAAAATTTTTAGAATGGTAACAGTGATTCTAGGCAGGTGATGTGAGTAGGATCTAATAAGTATGATTCCTGAGGAAATGTAAAAAAGGCTTTTTGACTTACAACAAAAAATGATAGAGCATCTCTTATATGTTTAGGTAGGAAAATTAAATTCAGACTTGACCTTTGCTCCAGTCATACCACTGTGAAGACTAAGGATGCACGTTGCTTCCCAGAGGGAGAGCTGACCTAGGAGTCAGACTCCCTCTACCACTTAGCTGTGACATGACCATGGGCAAGTCACTTTTCTAGCTAAGTTTTTGTCTTTATTTATAACATGAACATAATTGTCTGTCCTACTGCCTCAAGGGATCATGAGGCATGAATGACACAATCAACTCATGAAGTAAAAACACTTCCTAAGCTGCAGGGACTTATATGAGAGCTAGGTTTTGATCAGTCAAGGAGTTTTTGTTGTATTTTACAGTGACACCATTGCATTATATTTATCTGTGTTGCTTAAGTGAATTGTAAGCATCTATGAAAAATGCACATATCACACCACCCCCGAGGTATGCCAAATAGCAAGCCAGCAAGATACACACCCAACCTTGGGCAGCTTCTCCTCTTTCATACTAGAGTCAATATGTGCTCTGATCAGTCTGGTACTATTTCATGGATATGGTTTTTAAGAAAAGGGACTAATTGTTCTTAACAGGGAGGCAGTGGCTAATTATTACCAAATGCTCTTGGGTTCTTTGCAAAATCTCAACATCCTCAGGCGTAGCCTGACTTCACCCCCAACCCTGAACTGAAATTCCATTCTTCAAGGCCACATCAACCTCCTAGTAATTAAGTTTATATTTATCCCTCAAGTCATTATCTTTCCTGAGTAACTGCCTACAACATTTGCCTTTTGGGCTGCTGCCTCCTTAACCAGAAATGGAAATGGCTTTGTTGTTCTTTGTGCTTACAAAGTATGCACATTCTTGTGGGGGAAATGTGAAAGTTACTGAAGAAAGTAAAAGTATCACAACCCAGGTTAAATTTGAGTTTTATATTGTTAGATCTTTTATGTAATTTTAATAAGAATGAGCTCATACAGTACACATGCAGTTCACCCTCCTAACAATATATCATCTCATGTCAGTACTTACATGTGTGGGTCCTCCCTTTCAAAGGTACTTTAAGGATATCTACTCAGCCTGGTTTTTCTCCACTATTTGTCCCTGATTGTGCCTCCCTCTGACACCTGCCAGGTGTGCTTAGCCAGGAAGCTCTCCCTTTCCCTCTGTTTTCTCTCAGCCCATCACCTGCAGCTGCTGTAAGTCATCCTTTGTTAGCCTCATGAGGGTAGCAGCTGTGTCTCATCGATCAATGTTTGTCTCAGTAGCCAGCACAAGGGCTCAAGAGACTTGCAAAATGTATTTGTTGCATTAAGTGAATAGATGAATGACTACTTTCTCTTTCTGGATTGCCAGTTTTCTTTTTTGATGTCAAAGCACAAATCAAATGGAGTTTTATTGTTTCACCCTGTGTGGTACAGTGCAAGATGAAGGCACATAGTTCTTATCTCGGGAAGGTTAACACTCTAGGCTAGGCTAGGGCTACTTAGACTAGGAGGGCTAGGAAGCTTCCTAGAGGGGCCAACATCCTATTCCAGGTCTGTGTCATCTCGTACCTGAACTTTATGCTAGCCTTCTTCCTTTTTTGCTCTTCTTAATCTGCCCTTATTCTGGTCCATCCTTACTTGCTGATGTCACATTAATTTTATTAAAATGTTGATTTCAACAAAACCTTTCTCATAGTCCTTAATTGTCAACCTACTTCAAGGCCCCCAAATAGCTGGTTCCCAGCTAGCAATCCAAACTCACCTCCCACTGCTTCCATTTCAGATCTTTTTCCTTTCTGGTCCATTCAGTCTCAAATGCAGTCCTTGATCTCCTCTATTCATACCATTCTGCCTACCTAAAGCGTCCTCTTTCCCCTTCTTTTTTACTGTGGATTCCTACCCATCTTTTCCAATTAGCAGTCTCTCAATGTAGCCAATTAAATTTAATGCCTTAGAAAATTCACAGTAACTGTAAGTCATGGAGTTTGGGGATCACTTGGGAGTAGGTGAAACCATAAATACTAAAGACACGAATGTTATGGACATGTAGTACTGGTTTTTTGTACGTTCTTAGAACTCTGTATTTACCACTATGTATTTTTAGAGTTTGAAGGATATATAGTCTCTGTCCCCAACTACATTGTAAGTTCTTTAGAGATAGGGAATATTGTTTGAATTCTTCAAACACCTAGAACTAGTGCTTTGCAAATAAAGAATTTAATGTGTATTTGTTGATTGATAGAAGCTATGCAGTGGACTAAGGAGGCCACAAGTTCTCCAGAAACATATTCAAGAGGACACGTATTTCATTTTCTCAGTGAATATCTGCTCTCTTCACCCTTTCCTTCTTGTATTATAGTTTAGTTCTCACTTCATACACCAGCATCCACAAATCTCTGTCTAATCAAAAGTTTTCTTTATTGTGAAATGTATTTTTTCTTTTTTAATACTTGATGGTGCTAACAAAAAAAAGTTAGACAAGAAACTATCACTAGGGCATTGTTAAATTAAGTTTTCTATTATCATGGACTACTGAGCTGTGATTTAAAATAATAGAGAGTTATATGCTTACTACTTGGTCTAAGGCATGTTTGATTGAAAAAAAGAAGCTGGTTGGGGAAAAGCATGAAGAATTTTAATTTGATTTGTAAAAAATTTTATAAACACACATATACATATGTTATATATATATATCATCAAAATGTTAACAGTAGTTATTTCTGGTCAGTGATATTTTCTTACATTTCTCAGCATTGTTTAGAGATTTTTATAGTGAGTATGATTTCTATAATGAGAGATGAAAAATGATGTTTGTATTGGGGAAACATATA
This sequence comes from Galemys pyrenaicus, assembly GCA_019455555.1. Classification (NCBI taxonomy): domain Eukaryota; kingdom Metazoa; phylum Chordata; class Mammalia; order Eulipotyphla; family Talpidae; genus Galemys; species Galemys pyrenaicus. The sequence goes on from JAGFMF010012281.1 coordinate 13,591,440, forward strand.
GTAAAGGTTGCCTTTCTTTTCATTTGATTGGACTATTACCTGAGTCTATTAAATTTTGTTTCTCTTTTTCTTAAGAAATATAGAGGATATGCCCATTCCTTTTAAAATCTTCACTTATTTTACATTCCAAAAATATTGTTGTGAGATTCTTATAGTCAATGAATTCTACGGACAGACTTTTGCTTGTGGTAAGTATTCTATTTTGGAATATTGTTTTTAAACATTATTCTTAGGAAACAATTGCCTGGGAAATTTTTTTTTAAAATAAAAGGTATGTCTTATACTCATTCAAAAACATTATTTTGAAATAAAAGTCTAGCATTTCCTCTAATTTTTAAAATACAAGAATGTAAGTAGTGATCAAGCTAGTCACCTATCAAAGGTCAATAGTGCAAGGCCACTCATGTCTTTAGAAAATGAAAGGCCTACTGTACACTCAGATAAAGGCTAATATATTCTGCATGGAATCAGTTTCTGTATCTACTGAACAGGTAGAAGCAGGTTGCAGTGGTTTCTTATTCCCCCAAGTGTACATAGTATACAGTTAGGTAAAGACATTTTTGCCAAAGTCTGTTCTCTCAACACACAAATGGAAAGCAATGGAAACATAACAAGATCCTTCTGACCATTGGAATCCTAAGCCAGTCTGTAAAGACAACTAAATACAAGGCAGATTGTTAGGTTTTAATATCAGTATCCTGAGAGACTTAAGGCTAGTTGGTCATGACTTTTATCAGTGCTCTGGTAATGAATATATACCCCAATGGAAACAAACTCATTCCAACTTAAAATAAAGCCAAGGCTAGAAAATTCAGTTACACTGCCTAATAATGAAATTCTGAGCTCTCTAAAATGTCCTATGTCTTTCAAGAAGAAGTCTACTTGGCAGAGTGCTCAGCCCTTAGTGTAAATGTTGTGCATTTGGTAAATACTTGTTAACTAAATTTTCTGGACTTCCCATATCTGACATTGTGAATCCTTTCCCTGGCAGGCAGCTCAAATGGCTCTGTGACAGCTAATTCAATGTGTGTCTCCACTCAAGGAACTGACTTCATTGAAAAAATCTGCCCGGGTGCAACATCAAGGTTCACTGCAAACTTTCTGATTTTGTATTCATTTATCCCAGCTCTTGTCATCCTAGGAATAGTCGTATTTAAAATAAGGGATTATTTCATTAGCAGGTAGTAAAAAACATTGCTGTGAAAATGGAACTGAAGCTCCTAGGTGTGCATGACTGCTCTGAATGTCTGAAATAAGAAGGCCACGTGTTTCCTTCTAAATAGTACATTTTAAGCCTTTTCGCTAGAGACTCCATTTGTACCCCTGGGGCCTACATAGGCCTTGACTGTTATTCCACCTTGCAGAGAGATGGTACTTGGAAATTGTGACTAGCTGCTCCAAAAATGTAAATAATAACTCAAAATGTTATGGGAGACTGGTGTGACTGTGTTTTCTTTGTTTAAGACACAGAAAAGTAGGTCAGTTAAAAAATTATGCTTACACTTGATAGCACTAATTATAAATAACAGAAAAGAGAGTTGGGAGTTTTATTGAAGCAAAGCAGCATGCAGAATTGGGAAAGAATGATCATTTAAAAACCCATATTTGGGCCTTCCTGGTGGTGCAGTGGGTGAAGCAATGCCCTATGAAGTAAACTGCAGCTACTGCAGCGCGAGTTCGATCCCTGCTGCCGGCCAGGGAGGGGACCCACATGGCGCAGCATACCGCTCCTGCTTTGCCTGCTGCTCCCTTCAGCAGTGTGTTTCAGTAGATCTGCCTGTTCTGTTCCCCACTCTGCCTCTGGTGGATCCTCTCACCGCCCTGAACTCTGGCCTGTACCCCAGCTCTTGTATGCATAAATAAATAAATCTTTAAAAAAAATAAAAACCCATATTTATGTGTCCACATGAGGGGTCTGAGTTACCTCATTGCCTCCAGTGGATGTTGGACAGATATTGGATGGTGGAGAAGACATAAAGAGCACCCAGTGATTTTATTGAGGGTTAAAATGAAAAACTGTAGGACTGGGCTGCACTGAGAACACATAACACCAGACAAATCTCTGATAATCCTTTTAAAAGTTAGTTGCTATTTTTCTACTTTCTGCCTCGTTTATTTGTAAAATTAAATGTTACTAGAGAAGTGTATGCACTTACTGAGAAATGATATCTTGAAGGTTGGAGAGCAACTATATTTAAAGTCTGTACAGAAAAGATACTTAGCTGACACATTTATACTAAGAAGAGGGTTACACACTGGGAATTCATGTTCTTGGACTATAAAGAAAAAGAATGATGATAAATACAGACACCTATATTAGGGGTGAAATGATGTATATCAATTATTAATAATGAGTTCTGTACTAAATGACTATCTTTTGGATCGATCTTCAAGCAATTTATGTACAAGTCAGAAATGAAACTGTCTCTATGTTACCATAGTAACTTTGAGTGAGAATAGCTTAGACAGTAAATGAACTTGTTCAGGTTCTGTGACCTAACTTGTAAAGAATGATAAATTATAGCATTTGAAATGGCTTACATTAGAGTAGGAAAGATCATTTCATTAAGGAAACCACAGTAAAATTCTATTTCTTACAGGAGTATTTAAAGATCTGGAGACACTAGTAAATTACCAGAATAGTATTGTCAATTTTTATAAAAGCTCTTTGACACTGATGATTATGGTGTAATAGTAACATAATGCCTTACAGATTATATATGTCACATCAGTTATAGACAATTCTGGAGATGATAATCTATTAAAGTAGTTCAACGAGAGTCCCACAGGAACCTCTTTTGAAATCACAGATTTCAACTTACTAAAGATATGGGTGTACATTGTAAGTGGGAATATTTTCTACTATTCATATGCAGATGAATTTCATTCTAGCTCAGAAACATTTGGAAAATTGACATAGCACATGACTTCAAGCTATTAAATGTTAGTGATACCATTTTAGAAAAACACAAGTCTTTCAACATTTGACAGTTTGTATCTCAAATAAAAAATGGACAGTGATGTGTAAGAAAATCAAATAATATAATAAAACTTCCTCTTACTCTTATAAAATAGGTTGTTTCTTTCCACCAAGCCAATGATGTTTCTGAGATCAAAGCACTCGCTATTAGTTTAAGGACATTCTTTCTTAGCAACACTCAGGCAGGGGCCTGTCTGCTCCTGAGACTAAATATCAGTATCCTCGGGAAAATGCTGAAAACTCCATCCTCAAGAGTGCTGGGACTACATGCACTGCAACTCATTTAGGAAGCCTTAGTTTGTTATCCATTCAGATGCTGCCCATCAATCGTGGTGTTTTGGGAGCTAGTATGAGTATTTATTTGAAACTGGGCATGCTCTCTTGGTCAATATGTTTTACACTGGAAATGGAAGAACACAGAGTAAATGACTTTCATGGTCAATGACTGCAATTATACTTACTTCTGGTGAGCAGAACACAAATCTTCAGGATTGAGAAGCTTAATGGCTGTTCCGCCTTGAAAGTGATCTTGATTTACTAGCAACTCAATTGGTTGTTTACGGGCTTATTTATTGATAGAATAACTTCTTTAAATGCCTATTCTTCAGAAAAGTGATAATCAAAATAAGAACACCAGAATCACTGCAGCTGCTGATTAAAAATGCAGATTACCAGGCCTCCCTGGTGGCGCAGTGGGTTAAGCAACGCCCTATGAAGCAAACCACAGCCACTGCAGCACCAGTTCGATTCCTGCTGGCCAGGGAGGGGACCCACATGGCGCAACAGACCTCTCCTGCTGTGCCCGCTGCTCCCCTCAGCAGTGTACTTTTGTCAGTCTGTCTGTTCTGCTCCCCACTCTGTCTCTGGTGAATCCTCTCACCGCCCTGAACTCTGGCCCATACCCCAGCTCTTGTATGTATAAATAAATAAATCTTTTTTAAAAAATGCAGATTACCGGGGCCTCCCTGGTGGCGCAGAGGGTTAAGCAATGCACTATGAAGCAAACCGCAGCCACTGCAGCACGAGTTCGATCCCTGCTGCCGGCCAGGGAGGGGA
>JAGFMF010012281.1:13595525-13607507 GCA_019455555.1 Galemys pyrenaicus
CTGCTCCCTGCTCTCTGTGGTGAATCCTCTCACCCCCCACACCTCTGGCCTGTACCCCAGTGCTTGTATGCATAAATAAATAAATCTTTAAAAAAAATGCAGATTACCAAGCCCCATTCCAAATCCAGACTCTGGTCCTTGGGTATGGGGGGTTTGGGAAGATGCATTTTAAGGTAAGGCTCTTCAGTATTTCTGGCTAGAGTACATTGATTTACAATTCCATTGATGACACTTGTGGAAATGGACCCCATTTCAGTTTTCTACCACAAACTCCTTAGAGAACGCCTTAGAGAAAAAATGTATCTAAAATGAGTACTTAACTTTATACTTAAAATTTATTACTAAAATACAATTACTAATTATTGATACTATTAAATGTTCTTGCTTTCATATTCCTGAAACTATATAAACAGAAATTTATAAATGCTGAACTGAGTATATACTAAACATGTTAGAGATAGGTGGTAAAATATTTTAATTTTTTAAAATTACATGTAGTTATGACTTTTTGCCCTTTTAAAAGATTTTTAAATATCCAGGGAGTTACACTAATATATGAAATTCCATTTTTCCTTTTAAGAAATCACATAACTTTTCTTATTTCTATAATAGCTAATAATAAAAGTCTTACTTGTTTTTAGGAAAGGGAAAATATGTATCTACAGTTGAATCAGGTTCAAGAACCAAGGTCAATTTGTTTCCAAGACTTGGAAGAGCTTCTTTTATATTGCTCCAGTTCCTACAACAAAAACATATTAATTAAAAAAAATTAAAATTTAAACAATATAGCCTTTTAAGGTCCCTTAAAACTGTCTTAGTATTGTTTAGACATAACAATGTATCTTTTACAGCATTATCATTGTTAGTATTTCTTGACAGTTATTTTGTAAATGACTACATGTAGAATTTATTTTCTAGAAATGTGGAGTCTTCAACATTTCTGTATAATCTAAGCAGCACTTAGAGATGAAAGTTTTAGACAAAATTATATACTATATAGTATATGCAAATTGTGTCTCAACTAATAAAAGGAATCATCTGTTATACATTAAATATTTAAATCTACTTGTTTGCGGGGCCTTCCTGGTGGCGCAGTGGGTTAAGCAACACACTATGAAGCAAACCACAGCCACTGCAGCACCAGTTCGATTCCTGCCGCCAGCTGGGGAGGGGACCCATATGGCGTAGCAGACCTCTCCTGCCTTGCCAGCTGCTCCCCTCAGCAGTGTACTTTCGTCAGTCTGCCTGTTCTGCTCCCCACTCTGTCTCTGGTGAATCCTCTCACCTCCCGCTACTCTGGCCTGTACCCCAGCTCTTGTATGTATAAATAAATAAATCTTTTTAAAAAATAAATAAATCTGTTTGCTATTTAATTCTTGTCAAACCTGGTTGAAGTTAGCAAAGTGCCAATATTTAAAGTGTATATATCCTTTGGCCCAACTACAGAAATCTACTATATGGAACAAAAGTTAAGAAAGGATAAATAGGAATGTTCATTTTACTGTGTGTACTGGATACAACGGGAAAGTATTCAAATACCTCCCCAGTAAAGACTGAATAAATAAAGCAGCACTACTGCACATTCACACATGGCTTCACAGACAGCAAATACAGTGCTGGTCATTTGTGCCACATGAGAAAAGCAAAGAGGAGGAGAGAGGGCGTGACAACACCATTTTCTAGGTTATGTACTTCTATGTCTTTTGAATTATTTTTGACAATGAGTATATACTATCTTTACATTCATAAAATAAAGATAAATTTTATCGGGTTGAAAATTCTGTATGAGAAAATTGACATGCAAAAGGGGTCATCTCAGGGAGTGCCTCCTGGCTGCTTACATGTTGCTCAATGTCTAAATAACTGTCCAAAGTACAAGATAAGCACTAAGTATTTACTCTGCAAGATAAGACAATTAATGCCCTATGGCTAACATAACTAAAGTTTATAGTTGCTATGAAAAACAAATTCTATTTTCATTTTAAAAAAATATTGCAGCTTGTCCTTTTCACAACTATATACTACATTAAGATTTAAATATTAAATGTCCGTAAAATCTAAAAAGGTTTTACAAGAATTTTTATAGTGGTAATTCCAAAATTATGTTTACAGCTTGATTTATTTTTTCTAAAGAAGTTAATTCATCAGTTACCTACCACTTGTGGGTTCAAAGATTGTTGACTCATAAAGAATAAACAGTAATCAGTTATCATAAACTCTGCCTTTAATTAAAAGTGTTCAATTATTTTTACCAATAAGAAAAGTGAGAAGGTTGTTTTAGATTCCTGGGATAGAACTTTTTTCCTTAAATACATGAATCAGTGTGTCTGTCTGTCTAAATTATAGGCCTAGGAATTATAAGCAAATTGATTTTTAAAAATCAGGGATTCAAAATAGATGTGTTTGGTTGGCCAAAAAAGTCTTAAAAATAATTATTAACCCAAGCCTTTTCCCTTTTTTGGACTTTGACAATAAATTATAGGACAGAGGTAAAAAGGTTTAGCAAGTGCTTTCTTTACTTACATCCCCTTTAAATCATGAATGCTTTAAAAGTAGAGGATTTAAAAAACAGTAACTACTGAGGAACTATCTTAAGGTGCCTGTGTGAAATCTGGCAAAAGAGAAAACTTCAAGTAATTAGACAGATTAATTAAGAGAGTTAATTAAGAAAGGAACTTAATCTGCAGGAAAGGTGAAAGGGGTCTTCAGGCCCATCCTCAGTCCTGTGAGGACTGGTTTCACAGATTGTGAGGATCTCCATGAATCTGGGGGGCCTGGGGACCGAAGGGGATCTGGATGGCTATCAAATTATTACCAAGGACTTACAGCAAGGCATTAGGGAATACTGTGGCTCGGTGCCTCCCCTGCACTGGTAGGTTTTTAAATAGAAGTATGGTTTCAGTGCAGTGCTTCTGGAGCAGAGGGATGGACATATCTTTTTTGCTTAATGATTCTATGCAACATGGGCTTTTTTGAAGGCACAAATGTTGGAGAAACTAAACAGAAACCGCGGGTTAAAGGTGAGAGACTACAAATCGATCTGAAGTCAATGCAGTTCATCTACTAAAACACCATAAATGAAACTGACTTAGAGCCAAAATTAAGATATAACTTTTCTATAGCTTAAAAAGTCTCTTTGCCAAGAGACGAGAGCGATTAGTGAGTTCTCAGTGAGGTGTAAACATTAAATGAAGAATGACAGGCAGTTATTGTGGGCTTCCTTTTCAGTTCTACTCAAAATTCTGATGGTTTGAGATCAATTTGGAGAGCTAGATTTGAGTATGAAATTCTATATGCTCAGAAATACCGTGGTACTTTAATGACACCTCTGTGTATAAATGTAATAAAAGTGGTCACTCGGAAGTACAGTGTTATCAGAGATGTCAGATAGTCTCTGACTCCTAGATAATTAACTCAGATGATTTCCGGCTAATCCTTGTAGCCACATTGCACTCATCATAAGGGTTACTTGAGGTCATCACACTGTCCTACAACATGCCTCTCACTTTGCCACAGCTCTAAGACTCTTACATATTCATGACATCTTTCAGAAGTCTGGACTAAGTTTAAATAAAATGTTTTGCTTATTCTGGAGCCCCTGAGAGTGGAAGGCTAGTGTTTTCATGGATGGCTGTGTGCGGTGCCATCACGAGCGCCCTAGCCCCACACCTCTACCCAACCAGGAGAGGCTTTTGGTGCCAACCGATGGCACTGACTACATATGAGCTGACTTAACAGGGTCAGATGCCCCACAGGGCTGCATTTTAACAAACTGAAAGGAAGCCTGAGATAACTATCAGATCATGATGAATTTACCAACTTTTACCTTCTGTGTGCGCTACAAAAGGGCATTCTGGAAGGCAGTCTCCACTTTTAACCATTTTCCTGGAAGACCCTGGGTTATGTCAGTTATGTTTATGTGCTTTCACCTGGAAAGCACTAAGGCACATTGAGTAAAGAGGGCAAATTTCAGAGTCCTTACTTTTTTTCTGGTACAAGAAAAGTGTAGGTATATTTGTCCTAATAAAGAAACCTTCTGCATAATCCCATACACAAAAGAATATCTGACTCTGTCTCCCCAGCAGCAAGGAGAGAGTTGCTGCCCATCTTTTAATACCAGTGACTGGAAAACACAAAGAAGAAAATAGGTGGACATTAAGTCATTTCTGGGTGGCAGAATGAGAGTTGGTTTTTATTCCTTTGCTATGAAATATCAGAATTTTACTTTTTGTATAGAGCAAAGATGCATTATCATTTAAATCCTTTTAAGATTAAGAAATTAAATGAATAAATTGAAAAAAGTTGAAATTTTAGAGGTATTTGGGATATACTCAAGATAAAATAAATGTGTAGGATAATACCTGATCCTTCTGAACTCTCATCTCATCAACTTCACTTTCAGCATACTGGGGGTCTCGTGCAGGGTCCTTGATGTCTTTTAGTGTGTTGACACTCTGAAATTACAATTCTTCAAATCGTTTCACGCCCAAACCTTCAGGGGCTACCATCTGCCTAACCAACCATGCTCCCACTCGGCAGCCAGGCATTGCTGGCTCTCTACAGGCTCCTGAGCTTCCCTCATTGCCCTTGCGGGTCATTTCAAATCCCACCCTCATTCCTCCCTCTCCTTTTGGATGTTGTCTCTCCCGAGCTCTGTTTCAGTGTGAAGCAAGAACTGTCTTGTAAGGTAAATGGAAAAGTGATCAGGCTTTTTCGCCCTCCCGCCATTGGTGTCAATGATGGACACCTGCGATCCTGCACGCGTGCCTAAGTGGCATGTGCATGTGGGCGCACCTGGGCTGAGACACGGGCGTATAAGGTCATGAGGATGCCAGTAGAGGAGAGAGCAGAAGCAGAGAGTAAGCAGAGAGAAAGGCAGAAGAAGCAGCAGTAGTAGAAGCAGAGATGAGAGGGTAGAGAGCCCAGAGAGTGAAGAGGCGCATGGGGCCAGGAGGCCTACCAGCCTTCTACCTTCCAGCTTCCTGGCCCCTGGCCCCACCTACCTGCCGTGTACCTGGTCACCTCTGATATAATGATGTAATAAAAGCCACCAAGGACTCCAGGACTCCTCCTTGACCTGTCTTCTCAGAATTATTGAGAACTTGCCCTGTGCCCTTTTGGGCACTACAGTCTATTGTCCATCTTTTAACCCCCACAGTGCCTTGCATGCACGAGACTTGTAGCAAATATTAAACTGATTTTAGGGCATTTTATTCAGAAATAAAAACAAAGTTATAATAGGCCCATAAGAACATTTTCCAGTAACTATTGAATAGTGCTGAAAATTCTTGTTGTAAAAGAATGAGAAATACATACTCTTGGTGGAAAGAGCTTTTCATATACTTTTTTCCACAACTCCATTGGGGTATGGGCATGAAGCTTCCCAATGTCATTATCAGAAACAGGTGGAGATCCTAAAATTGGAAATTTTACGCCAAGTGGTTACACTGATTAAAACATTACAAACTCTATTATTAAAACAAATGACACTCATAAAAACACAAATCTTAGATCACACATTTCCCCTCTTCCAGCTGTCCCAGTCCACGCTCTAAGCAGCAGACCTGAGAGCATCTGTTTCCCTACACATGCACAAGCACAGGAGACTAACAAACTTACATGTTTTTGTTGGGCAGCAGTTTAAGTGTGGGGAAAGACAATTGCCATTTACGTTTTGGTTTGTTCTTTCACTTGAATCTCTTATTTTTATCATTACCCATAAAAGTAGTTTTGAGGGCCTCCCTGGTGGCACAGTGGGTTAAGCAACGCACTATGAAGCAAACCACAGCCACTGCAGCACGAGTTCAATCCCTGCCACCGGTCAGGGAGGGGACCCACATGATGTAGCAGACCTCTCCTGCCTCGCCTGGCTGCTCCCCTCAGCAGTGTTTTTCAAGTCGATCTGCCTGTTCTGCTCCCCACTCTGTCTCTGGTGAATCCTCTCACCACCCTGGACTCTGCTCTGTACCCCAGCTCTTGTATGTATAAATAAATAAATCTTAAAAAAAAATAGTTTTCAATTTTCTGACCATTCTATGCTTCTGGTTTCTTCTAAATCCAAAGAGTTAAAATTTAAAAGTACTTGGAAATCAGTGAGAGAAGGGAAATACATGATTTTTTTAGTGGAATAGAGGTCAGAAATCAGTCTCTTATATGACAACATGCTTTCCTTCATAAAGATGTCAATATGATGCATGTTGAATCAATACTCTGTGGACAAATAAATATATAAGAATGAACAACAATGATAATGAAACCAGAAATGGTGGTCTGTTGGTGATGCAGTGAACATGGAGTAGGATAAAATCAATAAGCAATTAAAAAAAGATCGAACAATCTTAATAAGTTCACCAACCTATTTGACTTAAAGAATCCAATCCTGCTGTGATAAACAGTGGTTTATTCTGATCCACATATATTGATTTGCTACAAGAGTAAGAAGAAAAAAGAATCTAATTTAGTTTAATAATCGAATATCCCGCCACACCTTTACTATAAATACAAGAACCAACATTTTATATCTAGTCACTGATAAGACCACTGCAAGAAATAAGTATCAATTTCATCGACTTAAAAAATTAAAGTTTAGCATTTTTAAGGGCTTTAGGAGGAAAAACATGACAGACCCAAGTTGCCTTATATTAAAACCAAGAAAAATAGCAAAATGAAGAAAAATACATACTAAAATTATCAGTTCCATTTCCAATCAATATAAGAATGTGGTCATAGAGAGAAAACTACTAGAAAAGAAATAAAATAAGCCAAGAAAACAGCGTCATTATTTTTTTCTAGTTGCAAACAAAATATATAAAATTTAGTTGTAAAATCTGAGCTCTATTTAGACACTAAAAGAAGAGATAATTTGAAATTATTTCTCTAAGAACAGTTATCTGAGGCACTTTCCTGATACAAAAGACTGGTAAGAACAATAATCAGATGAGATAATACTGACAAAATAATACCAATAAAGTAAAAAAATATAAAAATCTATCTTCACAATACCCTTTGTCAATGCCAAATGCCAACTGGTTGATAACGCCACGTATTTTTAGTAATTGAGCTTCTGATTTACTGGTAAACTAAAACAAAAACAGAAGAATAAATTATATGCTCTGCTTTTCAGTTACAGAAACAGGTAAAACAAATATAGATTTGAACAAATTCATATGCTGAGACAATTATTATTTGTCTAGCAAATATTCTGTTTGAGTGAACAAAACAAAACCCGGATAAAGAAAAAGTAAGAAATCACAATATATTAGTCTTAACTCACTCTTCAAACTTTGCAAGTGCATGATATTGAAGGGACCTGTGTTAGAATCATTTCAGCTACTTCCTTCCATCAATGGATCATAATCATTGCCAAAATGCAATCTTTTGGTTAGAAAGTAAATAATGATAAATCACTTTCCCAGCTGAGAGTGCATCGCCACCTTCCCTGCAGTCAACATGGGAGCCACAAAAGAGTCTAAGGAGACTGACACGCACCAAAACGATTCATTTCTCTGCCTCTGAAGGTTGCAGAGAATATCTGAGGTTGTATGAATATCAAGGTTGTATGAATATCTGTCATAAAAGGTGATGGTTTTTAAGAGTATAATTAGATTTACTTGATATGTTCTGAAAATTAGAAAAGCGTAAAATACAGATTGTCTACTACTTTTACTCATTATAGCCAGGAAAGCCAGGGGCTAGATCATGTTGTTTCTAGGTTCCTCTGAGCACTTTGACATAGGAGGTAAAAGAGAGAATTAAATAATTATTGCAATACAAAAAAGTATTTCTTAATAAATTGATTTTATATTTTATTGTGTTAAAGCCTATCTAGCAAAATTTAGTCCTGCTGTAGATGATAACAATGGTGGTAATTATAATAACCAACATTTATGGAGCATTATTTCGTTTCAGATCCTATGCTATGCATTCCACATGTGCTTTCTCTTTTAATTCTCACAACAACCCTCTAAAGAAGGTACTATTTTTGTCCATTTATTTGAAGAAAAATGAAGATTAAGATTAAGTGACTTTTCCAAGATCACGTGTGTAAATGGTTGCCCTGGAATTTGAACCCAGACAGCAGGATTTTGGGTTCATGTTCTTAACTTCTAGGACAAAGAACATTTTTTTTTTTTTCAGTTTAAAAAATAATACATCACTAATCTTTTCTCTCTTTTTTAAAGAGACTACAGATTGTAATTCTTGTGGAGACTGAAAATAAGTAATCTCTCTTTTTAAGGTTGACTGGAGTTTATGAATAGAAGCCATAGAGAACTTGGGCTGCAAACCTTAGTTGTACCAAACACTCTGTAGCAAGACTTGAACATTGGGAAAGGAAAGGAGGGGATATGTGCATTAGTGAAAGCACTAGTATTCTTAACTGTGCATCAAGTTGCTAATCTTTCCAAACTTGTTCATTCAAGCCCAAAGAATAGGAAGTGTACAAACCATTAATGATGCTCCATAATAATGTGCAACAAACCGAAGTGTCTTGCATATTACCTTTCTCTTCTCAGAATCAAAATCCTGTAAAAATGTCATTAAAAAGAACAGATAAGTTGAGAGAACTAAATATCTAGCAGAGATGCAAATTATTAAATGTAGAAATAGATTTCCTGGGCCTCCCTGGTGGCGCAAGGGCTTAAGACATAGAACTATGAAGCTATCTGTAGCCACTGCAACATTACTTTGTTTGATCCCTGGCCAGGGAGATGACCCACATACCGCCACAGACCCCTCATGTCTCACCTACTGCTCCCCTCAGCAGTGTATTTCAGTTAATCTGCCTGTTCTATTCCCGACTTTGTCTCTAGTGAATCCTTTCACCCCCTGCACCTCTGGCCTACATCCCAGCTCTTGTATGCATAAATAAATAAATCTTAAAAAAAAAAAAAAGAAATAGATTTCCTTTTTTTCCCCCTGGGATCATGGCCTATGGAATAGGATTCTATTACCTTGATATTTGTTTCTTTAGAGAGCTGAACTAATAGCTGCAGCCTTTTGGAACTCCAGTTATCAGATCTTTCCTTGTTTAGACACTTAGCTCAATAAAGATATTTAAATCAAATTTAGATGTAAGCATACATTTTAGAGTGGGGATTACCCTAAGGATTCTCTGACAAGTGAAGATAAGAAGAAACCAATTTTCTACTTTCTTCAATTTAAAAGTTGGAAGTAAGACCTATCCCCCAGTGACTGGTTAAAGATTTAGTTTCTATATCTACTTTATCCTCATTCTACTGTCTATCCCCATTCCTTTGTATTTATTGCTCTTTACCTATTTTTTCTTCCTTCAACTATATCCTCTCTTCCAAAATCTTAAAGATGTGTGACTCCTTGATTTACCCCTCACTCCTTGAGTCATTTTTCTTATTTCATTATTACATTTGTTCTCCTCCCATAAAGCACAGATAAGCATGTACAACAAATTTAACTGTAAGTGGGGCCTTCCTGGTGGTGCAAGGGATTGAGTGCTGCACTGTGAGAGCATCCACTGCCACTGCAGTATGAGTTCCATCCCGGGCCAGGGAGGGGACCCACCTGGTGCAGCAGACCTCTCTTGCCTCGCCTACTACTCCCCTTAGCAGTGTATTTCAGTCAATTTGCCTGTCCTGCTCCCCCTGTTCTGTCTTTGGTGAATCCTCTTACACTCCCCCCCTCTGGCCTGTAGCCCAGCTCTTGTATGCACAAAAAAATAAAATCTTTAAAACAAACAAACAAAAAATGTAACTGTAAGTGGAAGTACATACCTGGAAAATATCATATTTACTGCCAATTATGACAAGAGGTATTGGAAATGGATCAATTAATTCACGATCCTGTAATCAAATAGATTTCATTGATTAATTATAATTTACTGTTTAATACTGTGTATTAAGCAGTTGCTATTTACTCCCAAAATATATCATATTCAGTCTTTTCATAGATGTTGACTTTGCTTAACATAGAGATTGTCCCTAAATATAACTTTCACTTATTAAACTATATTCTTGAGTATGAAATTAGGAAGGGTAATTCCCTAAATTGCTGATGTCCTTTTTCATGTTCTCCTTTTATAAATATATGTCATATTCTTGTTTTTCATTTCTTTTTACTAATCTGTTTTAACTGTTGCAATAGCATTTATACTGCAGTAATGGGAAACAAACTCTCTGTTTTATTCTATCACTTACATAAAACATAGTCATAGAAACTCTGGGCAATATAAAATGCTGCTCTCAGTTTTCTAGAAAATTATATTCATTATTTTATTTAAGGGACTTGTGTTATATCACTGCAACTTTACAATTTGATTACTTGTCAGATAATCAAAAGATACTGAATATGTGACAGACACTAAATGAATATGAGTGACGATAAGGATTATGAAAAGTCTACTCCTTGCTCAAATTTGTAGCTTCATTTAGTCTTTTTCAGGTGACTTTGGTAAAGTCTGTTTTTTTAATCTTCATTTTACAGAGATTATAAAATCAATATCAAACTACTACTTTAGAAGTCTATTCTTTTGACTGGTGTAATATGCCATAACAATCACAGCAGATGTCTAACAAAAAGACATAAAAAGTCTTTTTCCTTGTTTTGCTCTTACTGAAGTTTTATTAAATTGCTATAATTTTCCAGTGAACAGGTTCATCTACATCAAATGAATTTTAAGTCATGCATAAAGATCTAAAGAAGTTGTTTGTGATGTTACTGTAACTATGTATAGGGCTATGGATTCCAGGAAGGTCTCAACAGCTACTCACTGGGTGATCCTTCTGCATATTACTCCATATCTTCTGTCTCATCTCAGAAGCTGCTTTGGGATTTGTCTTTCCCAGTTTCATTATCACTTTATCCACATGACTTTTTGTGCTTTGTAACAGATTTTCCATGGTGGGCCAAAGGTCATTTGGTTTCGAAAGATCCAAAACAAGAACAATAGAAAACGTCCTAAAGAAATAAAAATATCTTTCAAAACAGACTCAAAATAATTACCATTTTAAAAACCTACTATGTGATATTTATTTACCTAAGAATATCAGTACAACTTAAGACAAAAACAAACAAACAAAAAAACAACCAATTTTCTAAGATAAGAAGGAAAAAAAAGTTACAGCTCCATTTTATTCCAAGCTGTAATGATGTTTAAGTGTTACAACCAATAGTGGCAATGAGTTTTGGTCAAATTAATATATAACAATCCAATTTGAATCATCTGTAAGCAATTGGGTCCAACAAGCCATGTTAAATTTCATTTTACTGTCTGCTTCAAAGAAGTATAGCAAAAACAATAATATCAGCAATCATGTAAAGAAGAAGGAAACAGATTTATTGATGGACCACGCTAGGTGAACTACCTATCTTATTTAATTTCACAATAACCCTCTCTAGAAGATAATACGATGTACACTTTACAGATGAGAAGGTTTATATGACTAGTCAATTGTAGAGCTGGTGTTTAGATTCATACTACTTGTCTTTCTGCGATACTTGCTACGTCTCTGAAAGCAAACCACACTTAGCACCACCATCACCACAGACATTGGTACTCATGTTCATCTGCACCAAACTTATCTAAACTCAGCAAAAGCAGAACAGAACAAATTAACCAATTTAAAATGGGCAAAGGACTCATACAGATATTTCTCCAAAGAAGATACAGAAATGAATGGCCTCCTGGGTAGCCAAAGGGCTAAGATCTGCCTGTTCTGCTCCTCTGTCTCTAGTCTTCACTCTGTCTCTAGTGAATCCTCTCAACTTCCCCACCACCACCACCACTGGCCTGCACCCCAGCTCTTGTATGCATAAATAAATAAATCCTTAAAAAAAAAAAAAAAAGAAGAAGAAGCTATACAGATGCCCAACATCACCTAGTCACTAGGAAATGCAATCAAAACCATAATGAGGGCCTCCCTGGTGGCGCAGTGGGTTAAGCAACGCACTATGAAACAAACCGCAGCCACTGCAGCACAAGTTCGATCCCTGCTGCCGGCCAGGGCAGGG
>JAGFMF010012281.1:13607630-13636365 GCA_019455555.1 Galemys pyrenaicus
GTGCCCGCTGCTCCCCTCAGCAGTGTACTTCTGTTGATCTGCCTGTTCTGCTCTCCGCTCTCTGTGGTGAATCCTCTCACGCCCCCACACCTCTGGCCTGTACCCCAGCTCTTGTATGCATAAATTAATAAATCTTAAAAAAAAAAACCATAATGAAATACCACTTAATACCCAGTAGAAAAACTATCATTACAAAAAGAACAAAATAAAACAGATTCCCAGAAAATAAGTGTTAGTAAGGATACAGAGAAATTGGAACCCCTGCCCATTACTGGTGGGAATGTAAAATATTGCAGCTACTATGGAAAACAGTATAAAATTATTTGCCATTGAATTGTCTTGCCAGTTATATTTATGTCATTTTAATAAGTTCATGAACAGTTTTTCTTAACTATAAATAATAATATACTATATTTATATACTGAGTAGTAAGGAAAATAATTTTATTTTCAGCATTTTAGTACGGTTAATTTTTTCTTAAAAAAGACTATGGACATTGGTTTAACTTTTTATGTGTGTGATAAAGTATATATAACATACAATTTATCATTTTTGCCAAATGAAAAATAACTTCATTTTAAATAAAGGAGAAATGGATTATTCCACTTTTTTCCAAGACTAAAATTTGTGTTTGCGGTGCTTTGGAAAAACTTGTGTTAATTTTACCTTTATAGGGGCCTCCCTAGCAGCGCAATGGGTTTAGCAACGCACTGTGAAACAAACCGCAGCCACTGCAGCGCGAGTTCGATCCCTGCTGCTGGCAAGGGAGGTGACCCATATGGCTCAGCAGACCTCTCCTACCTTGCCCTCTGCTCCCCTCAGATCTGCCTGTTCTGTTCCCCACTCTCTCCCCCACTCCCCACAACATACACACCTCTGGCCTGTGCCCAGTTCTTGTAAGCAAAAAAAAAAAAAATCTTTTAAAAAAATTTTTTACCTTTATAGTAAATGCAGCTATATAAAAAAAAAAAAAGCAAACTTCTTAAAAATAGGGAATGAACTATAGGAAATGCTCTCTTACAGCTTACCTAAAATCTATGGAAATGGTCAATGCATCTGTAATTATTCTATGAACAGTCATTTTAAAAATAGTATTTCGTGTATTTGCCAATATTTCTCAAGTTGTTGAATTTTATCAAACAGAAGGAAATTATGTGTCAGATCAATTCTAGTCACAAAAAACTCCGAGTTTGCAACTACATTAGGCGTGAAATGCTTTCCATGAATTCTTTAACTACTCAGCAGCCTACATTGGACCCAAGCCTATGGTCTGTCTTCCCTCTGACCACCAAAACCCTGACCTCCCCTCTCTCCTAATGGGAGGGTCCAGCTGCTCTTGAGTTCCAGAGAAAGAAGGCCAAGATTTCTCAAAATGAGGTATTAAAGAAGCTACAACATGTAGCAGAAAGCAGAATTTCCATAAGCTCATTAGGCCCAAACCCTCTTGGGTCTAGAGAAGGGGAATGAAGTAATGAAAAAAGAGAACGTGACATTCAGGCCAGAACTGGAGCCAGCTCACAACCCAGATTAGAGCTGCTCCCAGCATTAGAGCTACTCCCAGAGTTTTCAACTTGTTTCATCTTTGGGTCCCTTCAACTCTTCCCTATCCTCGCCCTCTCTTCTCAACCATACCACCAGGAGCCACCCTAATTCTTCAACAACTTCAATGAAGGAAGCAAATGAAAGGAGGAGGGCAAATGAAGAACTACAGGGCTGTAAAATTCCATGTTTCTGAAAAATGTCATGGGCAATGTCATTAAAAATTAAAAGGCAAGATCTAAATGTTTACATTAAACATCCCAAATCTGTACAAAGTATATTTATAAACACTATATACACTGAAAGAAATACTGTAGCATGTTAACAGTGGCTATTATTGATGGGCTTAGGAGTGCTCTTACTTTCTTTGTATCTTTCATTTTTTCTTCAAGTTTTCTATATGAGTACATACATCTTTTGTAATAAGTAAAAGACAGTAAATTATATTATATTTTTTTAAAAGAAAAAATATCACTGGATAAGATAACATTACTTGTATGTAGTTAGATCCCATACTCTATAAAGATCTCAATAGTTGAAATGTAACAAGTAATAATTGTCAAATTCTCTTCATTTGGCCCATGAAACAGTCCTGTTTTTTTTTTTCCAAACTCTAACAAGAATAAAATATTTCAGATTTAAAAGTTTGTTTTCCTTGGCTAAGATGAGTTCCTAGCAACACTGTGAGAAATGTCACAATTTTCCACATCTGATTTGGCCAACATGTGGCCGTCATTGTCAGGAAAAAACCACCCAAAAGTTTTGAGGTTTTCCCCCAACATTCTTTTTCTTTAAGGACAGCAAATAGAGATTTTCTCCTTCTTTGAATTCACAGACTTCCCTTGGGTGAAACATGAGCAGAATAACTAGCTTTAAATTCAATGGTGGACTTAATATTGAGTTGAAAATAAAATCTCAGGGCTGAATTAGCATATACTTGGATGGCTACTAGAAAGAATAAAACTTTTCAAATTTATTTTTGTCAAGTGAATTCTTGCCCAAGTGTTATTTGACTTGTGTGTGTGTGTGTGTACAGTTTCTAGGCTTGTACAATATTACTAGTTGGAATGCCAACTCTTAACATTTCAGCACAGGTTACACCTTGATTCTTTAAAAAAATCTCTTTGAAAGCATTATGGTTTAAGTATGTAGAAAAGAAGGGACAATTAAGCTTCAGCAACATAAAACTGTTCCACCAATTCTGTCTGATTCACCCTGTGCACTCTACTAGGTACTTAGTAAGAACTATTCATGGAACTGGTTGCACTTACCTTAAGGTGTCACTTGTAATTGGTATGCTGATTAAGTCCAATAAAGAGGTTCCACCACCTAGTTCCCAAAAGTGAGCAATATCTTTTGGCTGAAAAGCAAATGTTTTTCATAGTAATATTTTTACTTTTTAGAAATTTCTTATCCTTCATTTGTATAAGTAAAAACTGGTCCTCAATCAACCCTTTCTTAGCAGGCAAAACTTTCTCCTTTCTCTATCTTATCCCTCAGAATGTAGCAAAACATCTATTCCAAAGAACAAAATCAAAACATTAATAATATATATATGCCCCAATTCTAGTAATACCTTGTTGGAAATCATAAATAATACTTCAATTTTATAAATATCACATGTGGCGGACACTCAAATTTGAAATAAAATTAACCATTTGAACACATTTGGTCTGATCTTTTAGAAAACAGTTATAATTCTAAATAGAAATAGAAGACCTGAGTAGGAAAACATCCTGATTAGGAAGGAAGAGCTCACAAACTATATTAGACATACAGTTAAAGTATGATGAAAAGATGGCAGACTGGACCGCAGACCAGGATTTGCTGACCGAGTATAAGGACAATATTGGTGCCTGACAGCCCTGAGAATCTGCCAGGCTAGCACTGGCAATCAAAAGGGTGGGGGATGGGGGGAAACAAGAAGAGACTAAATGACTGCTTCTGTTTTTATAGCATTCTCAGATATTAAGAGATTGAAAGGTCTAGGCAGCCAAGTATCTTGGAAACAAAACCATCTCTTCCATGATGTCCTTCCTAAAGTGCTAGCTAATGGCATTTCTGCTTGGAAAATTTAGAGGTAAATATACATGACAAAGAATTATATGAGTTATTATGTTATCTGTTATGAACTTGAAAGAGACATCTGGTCACTAAAGCAAGTTTTAGATGAATATATATGGCATTTTGATAAGTTATTATCTCATAATCACTAAAATTGTTATTTGCTATTGGTAGTTGATCATTAATGTTAATGAGGGGAATAATTTTTCATTGCACTATATCCTTTGATTCACAATTTAATGAAGTAAAGCTTTTAGAGCATGCTCAGAAGTTAAACTTATAAAATATACATGAGTTTCCAATGAAAAGGTAATTCCATTTCTAGGCCTACAACTCATTTCAAAATTCAAGTGCATCACAAAAATAAAGTTCTCCTGTACTTCAATACTTTGCTTATTCTTTCCTTTTAAATGTCATAGTTTTAATAATCAACATTCATTGGTAAATCTAAGAATCAGCAACAGTCAGTTTTTAACTCTTTGTACGTTGTCTGAGCAAACATTTGGACTAGATCAATTTCTGAAAATTTGCCTATGTTATGGTGAAAGTAGGAAAATTACATAGATGTAATTTTATTTAAGAAATAACCTCTCTTCATTTAATAACTTCAAAAGAAAATCCTATTTAGGACTTTTTATTCCCCTAACATACATTATAACTCTCTCTTCTATCCTGAATAAATTCTAACTTGAAAATTGGGTTATAACCAATTAGGGTTGTGTTCTCAACTTTAAGATTTGTAAAAATGCTAATTAAGATTTAAAGCCGTATATTTTCATAAATATTCCACACATAAAACTCATTTTTAGCAGATTCTGAGGAAGAAAGAAGATAAGTCACAATGTTATTTTCAGTTAACAGAATAAAAACTCTTATTAACACAGTTAATATAAAATATGCCAAAAGTATACAATGAAGTTACAAAAGAATCATATTCTGGCATTTAAGACATAAACATGAGAAGGCTAACACATTTTCACCATTTGGGTTGGCTTCACATGTACTGAGTTGCATTTGAGTTAAAAAGTACATAGCTACGAAGTATACAACTGGATGTTTGTTTATTGTGGATAAGATGGAAAATGTAATTAAGTCAGCATCATTATTCCTCCATGTACACACAAAGCAATAGCATTTAAAACAACACTCACTATGTTATGCCCTTTTGCTCTTCTTCCATATGTATATTCCAAAGCTAAGGTTGGTTTTGGTGGCTCATCCCTGTGCAATAAAAGCAGACAGTATCATTAATGCTTGGTATTACTTCTTATGCTGTTATCTTAACCTGATTCATTTTGTTTCCTCTTAAAAACACAGGGAAGTTAACCTTTGCAATAGCATTGGGAAAAAAGGATTTAAATTTATCTAAAAAGTAAAATCTTCAAAAACTGTATTAATGGATTTAAGTAGCAGCTGCAGAGGTGAATAATGGCTCCTGAATGTAGCGGTAGCACCTAGAGACACTTGTGGGGTGAGCAGAGAATGCATTGGGGCTGCCCATGTCTATAGGTGCGCAAGGCACAAGTTCTATACATCCAGGACATGTGGGAACCACTGACATCAGGTTTATGCTCAGCTTGATGCAGGGTTCTGGGAAACTACTATCAATTTAATGGTGAGATTGGTGGAAGATTTCGATACAATTCTGTTTTAAATCGCTGCTCAATCTGTATCTCATGAGAGCTGCAGATTACAACAAATCCTAAAATCAACAAATGATTTAAAGAAACATGAAAATGATGATGCATCAAAGATGAATTGTTTACACTTCAACTCATGTTGTTTGGCAAGCAATTTTATTGTATTTATCTCTCTATTTTAACTGTTTCTTGCAGGGAAAAAAAATAATAACCTAAAGAGACTGTCTTAACATTTTTTAAGGCTACAGTTCAATAATATTAAGTGTATCCAGACTTTTGTACAACCAAATTCTAGGACTTTCTCATCTGACAAAACTGAAACTCCGTAGATATTAAACAATAACTCCCCAATTCTCTCCTCTATTCTACTTTCTATTTTATGGGTCTGACTATCTAGATACCTCCTGTAAGTAAAATCAGGTTTTTACATTTTGTGACTGACTTATTTCATTTAGCATAATTTCCTCAAAGTTCATCTATATTATAACCTGTGTCAGAATTTCCTTCCTTTTTCAGACTGAATAATATTGTTATATATCTTTTTTTAATTTGGTGATCAAAACTTTTTCTTAATTTATGATTTACGTATTTATTCAAATTGTGTATACCACCCCTACATATATCATTTTTGATACATATATAGAATAGGTTATATTTCCAGAAAGATTGAATTTAATAAAACAAAATTTTGTTTTTAAGTTAAATTTATAAGCTCTAATATTTTATCTACAATTTGAAAATTTGTACTTTTTCTAAGTAGGCTATCAAGATGCTAAATTAATAGTTTAATCTCATTGTAGTCTTTAATGCTAAGCTGATACTGTGTTAGAGACTTGCTTGTAGTAGGAAACACACATGGTCTAAACAGTCACGATACCTGGGCATGGAAAGACGATGCAGGTATCACTGTGGATGGTTTTTTGAAGAAACAATTTTGTTGGAATCACACAATTCCTTTACTTGCATACTTTAATACTATTTTCCAAATGAAGGATGTTTCTTTAATGTAAACTTATGACCAAACTGGCAAATTTTTTGATGACTTTGGAGATGTTATAAGAAAGAGACATAGGACTCTGGTAAATCCTCTCACCCCCTCCCTAACACCTCTGGTCTGTACCCCAGTTCTTGTATGCATAAATGAAATCTTAAAAGAAAGAAAGAAACAAAGGACAGAACAGAGAAATCCCTTCAAAAATTCATTAATATCCTGCAAAATCTACCATCCATAACCCTAAAACATCCTGATGGCATAGTTCTATGATACAAAAGGCTAAAAAGTGTATTTAAAAATGGTAAATGAACAGTTGAGGACCAACACTGTTCTCCAAAAATGTATCCATAAACAATTTAAAAGTTATAATTAATGTTCAAATAATCATGGATTAGGTAGAATAAAAGTAAATATCAGAGTAGCATAACCCAAAAAAAAGGGATTTATTATAGATTAGTTGTATTAATTTCTCCCCAAGGAAAATTCTGTATACATATTTTGCTTTATATTTAAAGGAGATCTTAAAGGCATTCTAAAGATTCACTAAAAAAATAAATTATTTTGTTTCAATATCAAAATTATTCTCCCTATGTCTTTTAGATTCTAACTTGCACTGTACAACTAGAATAAGCAAAAATGTAGTCTAAAGGTTAACATAACACTTACCTGTCAAGGCACCTTAGAATAATAGTAGTCTTTCCCTGAAAATTCAGAAAGAAAGAATACTGCGTTAATGTCATCCGTATGTAAAATTTTATTATTGTTAATAATTACAGCTCAAAATAGCTTTTTAATGACTTGAATGATAAATTACCTGGAAACCAGACACTAGAAACTTTCAAAATTATTCCTAAGTTTGATAAGTGGAAAAAGTTAACTGTCAACTTTCCATCAGAGTGTAACTACACTGCTATTATTATAATTATAAAGTCCCACAGATGACAAATACTAGCAAATCATACCTCATTTTAGTGGTCAACTTGGCATCTGTCTTAAATTTTCTCTCTGCTCATCAATGCTAATTACTGGTTAAGTGATGATTAATGTCTACTAAAATGTTTTAATTCTAATTGTTGAAGTGGAAATAAAGAAAAAAATAACATACAAATAAAGGACATATTTCAAATATGTTCAAAGTAAGCAATCTAGATACTGTGTTACAGTGTTTCTTTTTTTTGAGGGGGGTGTTGTTTTATTTCTATAAGGATGTTCTTATTCTAATTTTTTTTTAAATTCAGGTCCCACCTCAATCACTAATCATGAAACCTCACATCTTAAACAAAGACTGACTCAATGGTTTGAATCACTGTTTTTATAGAAAAATCTCTATTTTTTAAAATAATATTTTATGAGGCACAAGATTAAAAAAGGAGCAGTAGGGGAAGTTCTACTGGATGAAACCTTTTAGAAAACAGGGAAAGTCATTTGGAATACCCTAGATAGCCAAAATCACAGAACATTTTACTATATGTGTGGGTTGTTTTTTTTTTTTTAATCAAAGAGCCTATAATTTTTGACCAAAAAAAAAAAGATGATCATAAATAACTTCAGATTATACTTGGGAGATGATCAAATTGAAGGACTTTTGGGTAATGAGCTATATAAATAAATAATTAGAATAGTATCAAAATATATATAATTGAAGAAACATATTGACAGGTGTCAATATGAAATAAACTAAATGTCCCCAAGTAGGAGATTGCCTACATAAATTATGCAATCCATATAACATAAACATGCAGATATTAGAAATAATGATCATGAGGACTAAATAATGATCATGAGATGGTAAGACATCGTAACAGATTAGCATGACCCTGTTTTCATTTTACAAACATTTTTCCTGCTTCTTTGAAATACTCACTCATACAGACACATACATAGATACAGAGAGAAAAAAACAAACACAGATAAATCTAGAGACATCATTTTATTAATGGTGAATGTTTCTAGATAAATTTCCAAGCAATATTTTTTCAAGAAAATCAGTATTTCCTAATTTTCATTTACTGAACATGTATTACAGGTACATTTAAAAAGTTTTAAATAAATGAGGACTATAGTGACTAAAAATTAATGATTGTATTAACACCCAATAAATAAAATGTTAATGCATATATCTCCAAATTATAGGTGGCAGGTTGTCTGAAGAGGTGCTTTTGGGACACAATGGGAGACAAAGGGGTGCTCAGGCTACCTGGGCACTGATGGCACCTGATAAAGATGCAGCTTCATCAATGCAGGGGTTAGCTCCAGAAAGCTTTCTATTTGTCAGCATACCCTGACAAGGAAGCATGAAGCACAGAAAAGGAATAGTATTATAAGCCCAAGCAGAAATGAACTATTATGCTACATCAATTTTAGGATTATGACAAACAGATACCCATGACTGACACAGGGTTCACTGAAAGAAATGTTAAAGCTGAAACTGAAAGCTTGGGAAAAACAAGAAGGTTCTCATTAATGGTTTGATGGGCAATTTTTAAATATTTGAAGGTTTACCAAATAGCACAGGTATTCCTATAATTTCACAAATCACAATGTGTCCAAGAGGTGAGCATTACAATGAAACTGAGGCTGAGGTTTTCTAGTAACTAAGATTTTCTAGTAATCAAAATTCAGACAGGTTCCCTGTGAAATAGAATGCCCCCTCCTTGGCTGGCCAGTTGTATAGAGCTGGACTATAAAATCATGTTTTGCTGTTAAACTTTTTGGGAGATGCTAGAACCCTGGGAGAATTCAACTTGCCATGCACTGATGCACAATCACACACAATTCTGCACGCAGCCAGGGTAAGAATTTCTCTTGTAGAAGACTACGGAATCTCCAAGTTTCCTTCAGTTTCTGTGACTCTAGTTTAAGATAAGTGAAAGTCAGATGTATTTTATGGTTCATGTTTTCACTATTCATAAGCTTGTCTCAAGTTGTAAATGATTATAAATATGACCGTAAGATTAGCACCTATGATTCCCTTGGAAAAGTTGGGAAAGATGATTGCTTTGGGCAATCTCATTACAAACAAGAGCTCCTTGCCCTGTGGCCCAAGTCCAGACATATCACTTGATAAGAATCTTAGCTAGATGTTAGTCCCCAATCACTTAAGAGAAGGGTAACTCCAATGTAACCAGCAGCGTAGAGACTAGTCATCGATTAAGGAGTTGAAATATCTGAATTTTTATTAAAATCTTAAAATAAAATGTACCACTTGCTAAATTATCACAATATTTGGGGAGAAAAAGGGAAATGCATTACCCCATTTTTACTGCCAATGAAGAAAACAGATTTTTCTCCAGTTTCAGCTCCATCTCCTTCATTTACATTGCTTCCCCGTTTTTCCACTTCAGCTTTTGCAATTTCCCAGAGAGTTTCACTAAATGAAAGGAAGAAAAACAAAATTCAGAGAAACAAAAAGAGCACAATCAAATATTTATTTCAAGTTCAGGAAGTTTTTATATTCTTTAAATTTATAAAACAAATTAACATTATTTTCTGGAGTACAATAAGCTAATAAAACATCTGAACCTAAGTCATTTACTTTGTGCTGACCACCCAGGAAAGCTAAAAATGAAAAGCATAGCCTTTAAAATCAGAGTCTATAAAGAGACAGTCTTATAATGAGAGTCTATCTTATTTTGGGATTTTTCAGGCAAGACAGACTGAAAGCTATGTGTTAGCTTCTCAGATACACATGAATGTACAATGACTTTTGGAATTGTGCAATTTGAAAAACATCAATATTTAGGGAAGTAGGGTAACCAGTCTATCTAGTAAGTTTGGTTCCCAAAGGTTTTTTTTAAATTACATTCTTTTTTTTAATGTATTAAATATGGAGAAAAAAATCATTTAGTAAATTCACATTTGAAAATCATCCTTTTGTTCAATTCTACACATCTATATACTTTTACACAAATAAGATTATATCATTGAAAAAATTAAAGCCTAAATGAAAAAAACGGAATACTGAAGTAAAAGAACATGGGTAAATCTAATGTATTGTAAGAATGAATCTGCTACTTTCTATGAGTATCAGCTTGGTCAAAATAACTTTGCTGGATGCTTCATTCCCTTGTTAATTCAAAAACATGTATTGAGGCCCAATATATGCAAGTTTCTTAAGAGTGCCTAGATTCTCCT
Source organism: Galemys pyrenaicus (assembly GCA_019455555.1). Lineage (NCBI taxonomy): Eukaryota > Metazoa > Chordata > Mammalia > Eulipotyphla > Talpidae > Galemys > Galemys pyrenaicus. Next base: position 13,618,002 of record JAGFMF010012281.1, read on the forward strand.
CTGTTCCTTCATTTGTAAGATGCTGATGCTGATGAAAAAGAATACTGACCTTATAAAACTGTCATGATTGTGAAGATGTGATAATTCATTTAGTTTTGGGGTTGGCCCAAAAATTATTGTGTGCTTACTATAATTATTATTCAAGAGTCAAGGATCAAGGGGCTATAGAAGACCAAAGTAAGTACTCCTAAATGTTTGCACTAAAATTTGTACATTTATTTCATAGCAGAGACCCCTGGAACTCAGTCCAGGCCTGTTGACTGTTTAATTTATATACCATTCTCCCAAAAAATTATGCCCTGCTTTCCAAATTCCCATCAGACGGGAGAAAATCATGACAACCAGTTATGCCACTTGTGGAAATTTAAACTTACTAACCCTAAATTTATAATTGTAACCAATTATATAGCGAAGGGAGGAAGCTCACAACTTTTTACATGAAGGCTCGCTGTTCCACAAGGTGAGATTTGGACTGTTCTGTGATGGAGTTCAGGTTCCCTTGTTCCTTAGTGTCCTTATGACTTTTTCAGCGAAGGTTTAAGTATGATCTTGAGAACAAGTAATTAGAACTGATATCATGAAATTGAAGAGCTTAAATTTATAACGGATCATCAAAAGACCCTGCTCTCCCAGCCCCCAACAATTTTCTCTGTGCCTTTGCAAATTTCTCTTTATTTAATGCTGTCGTGAACCCCCGCACCAGGAAGGGAGGTGCTTCAGGGAGAGGCTTTGTGGTCCAGTTTGCCGAACTGAAGCTCTACTCCTAGAACATCCCCTGGCCCGCAAGAAACTTTTATAAATACGTGCAAAATTCGAGTTGAATGCTCTTTCAAAATCTCTCATTTTTTCCACGGGTAACTTTTCTACATGCTTGTGGCAGAAACCACATGGACAAGTTTTCTACGGACTCCCGACCATCCACACAGGGGGTCCCGCAATATTTTTCCACCGGCAGGTTCCGCGCGGGACATTCCTCAAGTTTACCCAGCGGCATCTCTCCCCAGTCCCTTCCCGGCTAGAATGGAAAGAAAAAAGGCTATCGAAGGTAGCGTAAGCGCGCGCAAGCAGGGTGAGGGGATACCTGGGCATCCTGGCTCGGCCGACCCAGCGTATTCCGCTGGACGTCAGGCCAGGCCTACAATTACTCAGACGCGGAGATCCGCTCTGGGCCTGGGACTCCAGGCTCCTCGGTAGCCATGGGAACGACGTCGCACGCAGGTTGGTACGGAAGAGGGACATCATGGGAAATGTAGTTCTCACGTGAGACGTGCGCCAAGTTGTTGATACATATTTGATAGCAGCTGCGGTCTGGTAGTGTTCTGCTTACAAATGTTTTATTAAGTACAGACTATATGACAGGGATCTCTGCTCTCTTCGTTGAGTTATTTTTCTTTCTCCAATAGCAATGATTTGGGAATGGAGGATGAAACTATTTGCTGAGCTGTTTTCTAATGAGTTACTAGAGGCAAAGACTATTGGTGATTTTATTTTCCAGTCTTCTTTAGTTTTTCAGGTGCTATGCAAGGAAACAACACTTATTAATAATATAAAATTTATAATTAACAATTACAATGAATCAAGTGCGCCTTCAGTACACTTCATTTATTTTATGAATGTAGATCCTTTTTATTCGAACTCTGATTTCTTTATGGCTCTCCAAAAATCTCAAAATCAGTAACAGACATTGAGTTATTACTACATGCAAGACTATATGCAAGACTTTACAAGAGTAAAGCATGAAGGGCCTCCCTGGTAGAGCAAGAGGTTGAGCGCCACACTGTGGGGCTTCCGCAGCCACTGCAGCACAAATTCAATCCCCTCGCCAGGGAGAGGACCCACACGGCTCAGCAGCTTTCTCCTGCCTCTCACCACCCCCGCAACTCTGTACCTAGCATTTTTATGCATAAATAAATAAAATCTTATTTATTAAATAAATCTTATAAAATAAATTTTTAAAAGAGTAAAGAATGAAGAGATTGGTAAAACAAAATTTCTACTCTGGAGTAAGATACTTATGATTATAATGATCCAAGGTGATTATATAATTATAGGTGATTATAATTACTCAAGAAGTCAGCTATATGTTATGTTATTGCAGAGAAATAAAAAAATTACTTGAGCACAAGTGACTAATACAGGACTTAGCAAAACATTTATGTTGTATGTTTGGTCGTGTTTGAGTTGTCTTGAATGCTGAGTAGACCCAATCTCTCTAGCCTGTAATGGTCCAAAATATTTGAAGGAGCTACTCTGCCTTATCCCTTCTGCCATTTGTCTTTGTTTCTATGGTTCAATGTCCAAGACCATAGATTTGTTTGTTTTTAATAAGATAGACTTAGATTCAAGTCATCACTCAAGCTGAGCTGCCACATCACCAGGTTAGAAAAATCACTCAGTTTCTATGATCCTGTCAGTCAGAGGGAAATAGTGATTCTTAGATAAATATTATTTTAAACAATAGCTTAAATATATCTGACATTGGGGCCTCCCTGGTGGTGCAGTGGGTTAAGCAATGCACTATGAAGCAAACCGCTGCCATGCAGCAAGAGTTCGATCCCTGCTGCCGGCCAGGGAGGGGACCCACATGGGCCAGCAGACCTCTCCTGTCCCCTCAGCAGTGTGTTTCTTAGGTCAGTCTGCCTGTTCTGGAATCCTCTCACCCCACACGTCTTGTGTGCATATATAAATAAATCTTTAAAAAAATATATATCTGACATTGAGTACTCAAAACATGTGATTACCACGTGTAGAACTGATGATCAGTAACTTTGAACAACAATGCAAGGATCACATTCCTGGAAATGAAGTAGATAGTAGATCTGATAAAATCTTTGGAGAAAAAAAATCCTCTAAGTGTACCTGGAGACCTTGAAGGTACACATAAGAGGTAATGTAACATGAGTCAAGTGCAACGGAGAAAAGTTGGTTGCAAGGGAGGTTGATTATCTACCATTGAATTAGCATTTGTATCCAGGAGCTAAGTAGCCATAAACTCACAATTGATGTGAAGTGATTGTAATAATTCATAATAATTTAGATTCTGAAATTTTAGAATACATTTGCATGTTAGTACTGAAGGCCTATCGATATGGATAACAATAACAGGAACTAACATTTTGCCAGATGCTTGCTATATGCTACGCATAGTATTAGCATTTCAAGTGTATAATTGTCTGTTGATTGAGGGCTAGGTAAGGGAATGAAGGAGCCTAAGCCTGCTAACAAGGGAGGAAAAGTTTATCCGATCACCAACATTGATTGAGGAGTGACTGGCTTCATTTAGCTGATGTGATCGAACAAGTGAATCCCTTTTCTTTCCTTATGTCTTCTGAGACTTTCAAAAAGTGAAGTTCCTGGGTATTGTTCTCAAGGTCAGACTGCACAAAACTTTGAGCTCCACAACTGGGTCAAACCAAGAAGACTCAAGGATTTCAATAGTGGTGATGAAAAAGGAGACAATTTTATGCTGCTTGCTGAATGAATTTAGCAACAGTGCAGAATGACAATGGTGTATGCAGGGTGTTTAGACAACTGTGACTAGTTTGGGATGGAAGCTTCTAAAGGTGGGAGAGCACACAGGGCAGTAGATTGGGCTACAGTAAAGGAGATTCAGTCTGGTTTTTATTGCACTGGTTATGAGAAACCAAGTAAGATCTTACGTTGGGATTTGCTATGACTGGACCTGAGTTTCAGTGAGATAATTTTTTGCAGCTGTGTGAAGGAGCTGTGCAAAGTCTGGAAATCCATATGGATACTATTAACAATAGACCAGAAAGTGAGAGTCAGAGTTTTTACATTTTTTTACTTTGTTTCCAAAGTTATATAGCTTATTATAGAAAAAAATTACCATACAGAAAATAATAAAGAGGATAAAATAAGCACATCCTGAAGTAATAACTAAATATTTTGGTGAACTTTTTCTCAACTTTTATTTTGCACAGGTGAAATTTTACTGTAAAGTTAGTTAACATTTTTATTTGATCGCAGATTCCCCTGCATCATTTTTTAAAACCATCATAAATATAACTTTAATGAATATATAATATTCTGTAGTAAATATTTTTCATTAATTTACTTAAGCATTCTCCTATTTGAGTGTTTGAGGGTTCAAAGTAAACACCTAACATGAACTGGGTTGATTAGAATCCTTCCCTGCTATTTTTCAAACTAGATTTGGGAAAATCAAGTCATTCTTTTGCCAAAGGAAATTGGAATATTTTCTGCTAAATGAATGCACTATTTAATAATTAGAGTATATGAAGCAAATGCACAGCAGTATATGGAAAAATTCTAGGACATCCCATGATTCTGGTTGTCCCCAAGGTTTGTCTGTGTCCTCACCTTCTTATGACTTGGTTGTTGAGCTCTCTTTTTGATTATGGGAGACATCCCAATACCCTTGTAATAAATGTTCTCCTTCTGGCTCAAATTAGTTCAAGTTGAATTTTGGAATTTACAACAAAAAGAATAATTTCTGACATAGTTACTAGATAGCAGAAAGTGATGGTTTGGAAAAGAGAAAAGTCATTATCTCTCTAGGAGTCTGATGTGTTGGTGAGCCAATTAACCAATTCTTGGGGGGCATTGGGTAGTAGAACCAGGTTTAAAGCACATGGTTAGTTTGAAATATCATCTGTTAGAGGATTGGGCTATTTGGAGTCTATTGGACTTTACAGTTAGACCGTCAATGGTAACCTTATATAAAATTATTTCAATAAAGCAATAATGCAAGACACCAATGTTGATGATTCTCACCACATCTCAGGAAAGAAAAATCTTATAATCTATATATAACCCAGAATAGAGTAAGAAAACTTCCCAGCATTTCTAAGATTTTTCTTTCATAAAAAGCCAACTCTTAAGTGAAGCTTGATAGGCCCTTAGTATTTTCAAGAAATTTAAGATGTTAGTAACTTTCTTTCATAAAAGCCAACTCTTAAGTGAAGCTTGATAGGCCCTTAGTATTTTCAAGAAATTTAAGATGTTAGTAACTTATCAGCTATCACCTCTGGTAGCCACCTTTATACTTTCTCTATGACTTGGGCTACTTTAGATATTTTATATGAGTGGAATTATATAGTATGTCTCCTGACTAATGTGACTAATGTTGTAGCATGTGACAAGAATTTCTGCTCCCCCACCTCCTTCCTGTTCTTCCACTTCTTCTTCCTCCTTTTACTTAAGAATGAAATTTTGGGGCCTCCCTGGTGGCACAAAGAGTTAAGTCTCAGCACTATGAAGCTATCCACAGCCACTACAGCATGATTTTGATTCCCAGCCAGGGAGGTGACCCACATGGCACAGCAGACCTCTCCTGTTTCACTTGCTGCTCCCCTCAGCAGTGTATTTTAGTCAATCTGCTTGTTCTGCTTCCCACTCTGTCTCTGGGAATCCTTTTACCCCCTGCACCTCTGGTCTGAACCCTAGCTCTTGTTTGCATAAATAAAATGCATCTTAAAAAAATAATGAAATTCTTATTTTTAAAACCATGTATTAATAGGATTCCCTTCTTTTTAAAGGCTGCATAATATTCTGCTATCTACATGTATACCACATTTTCTTATTCCATTCACCTGTTGATGGACATTGGATTGCTTCTAGCCTCTGGCTATTGTAATAAATCTGCAATAATAGAGTGTATAAATATTTAAGATCCTGATTTGAATTCTTTTGGCTTTACCCAGAAGTTGGATTGCTGGATCATATGATAATTCCACTTTTAATTAATTCAGGAAACTTCATACTGTTTTCCATCATGGCTGCACCACTTACATTCCCACCAACAGTGCACAGAGGTTCCAACTTCCCTTCATCCTCTCCAAAACTTATACTTTCTCTTCTTTTTATAGTGGCCATTCTGATGGATGGGAGGTGATATCTCATTGTGATTTTGTTTGCATTTTCCTCATGATTAGTGATGTTGAGCATCTTTTTTGGGACAATCAGCCAAATTTGTGTCTCCTTTTGGAGAGATTTCTATTCAAGTGCTTTGCCCATCATTTAATCAGGTTTTTTTTTGGGGGGGGTTGCTGTTGTTCTTTTAAAATTATAGAAGTTATTTATATATTATGGATATTGACCACCCTTTCTCAGACACATGATTTGCAATTATTGCTCTCATTCTACAGATGGCCTTTTCATTGTTGCTTGTTTCTTTTGACATGCATAAGTGTTTGTTGATTGCATTCCTATGAGTCTATTTTTGATTGTTCATTATGTTTTTGAAGATTCATCTGATTTTAATAAAATCACTAAGACAAGGTGTTGCTGCTGTTTTGGCAAATTGTATATGTGACAATATGCATACGTATGTATTAAAATTACAATTTCCACAGACAGCTTTTTTTTTTAAACAGGTAAAACAAAGCAACACTTAAGACAGAGCATGAATGAAAGGGAAGGAAGTAATAACTATCATTTTCACTAGTAGGACTGCTCAGCTTTGACAATGAAAACATTAGATATTTCTTGACGATTATTCAAAAGATAATGCTCAAAAAGATTTTGCAAATCATTTATTTTGACTGAAAGGAAGAAAATGATAGGAGACAAATATTACAATTAAACATGTAATATTATTCTCTTACAACCAATCATAATAATATACTTTGAATTTTTTAAATGGCTATAGAAGTAATTTCCCAGAAAATAAAGTTTTCACATCAGTTATAGAAAATTGATTTCTTTCCATCAAAATATTTAATCTCTGTTCTATCAAAAATAAATGCCAAGTCTAAGGTACGACTGTTTAAGCTAAGCCTCCACTACTTGTTTAAATTAGAAGATTTGGGGAAGCTTGCCAGTTGGTAAACTAACTATTGCCTGAGAATAAAGTCCTCACACATATATAACTGTTTTGCCAAGTCTCTGGCTCAGCAACTAATGATTATTAAAGGGTTTCCCGGGAACTAGAAACTCATTGTATCTGAGCCAAAGGCTTTTAAGAGTCATCCCCAACTGGTAGCCAGTATATATTGAAAAGTGAATTTTCTCACTCTATGAGTGGCTGTGACTCAAAAGATTTAGGGGACATTGTAAATGGAGATCGATAGGGGTTTTGACCTTCTTTTTATCATCATCAATTTGAGAAGGCTATTTCCTGGCTCTGCACATATTAAGGATAAGGGGTAGAACATTTTAAAAAGGCTTAGTGTGAGAACAGTACATTTTCAGAGGAGAAAGCAGCAAAGAAGAAAACATGAAGGCTTGGCTGACAAATTAACTCAGCAGCTAACATTTTTTTCCAAATTGTTAAAAAATACCATACACAAAGTGATAAATATAAGTCCAAAAAATAAATACAAATATTCCACATATAAATAAAATTAAGTATACTTATGGTTACTATTGCAATTAAACTTTTTATAATATAATTTTCATGTCTTATCACAGTTTCATTTTTATTGTGAATATTAATTACTTTGTTTGACACGTACTGGGATCTACTAACCATTTATCAACCCATGATGCAATACTTTTTTAGACTAAAATTTTACCTCCTTTTGCAGAAGAATTACTTTCCTTTTCTTTTAAAAATATTATTGGGAATTTATTTTCAAAGTATATTTAAAAAGGACTGTCTGAGGCAAAGCTATAAAAATTGTGTTCATTTTGAAGAATACTATTACCTACCCAGGCAAAGTCAAGATGACCCAGCACCAAATGCAATGAAATGTGGGCAATGTTCCAGTAAACTCAGGCTATGCTAACAGCCAAGGGATGTCAGGAATCATTGTCTCATTTTAAATTGAACACTCCAGTGATCTGAAAAGGGTATACTTTCTAATACCACATTGGAGGGTCTGGTTACCTAACTCCTCTATTTTCTCACACAGTGCTTCCTAGGGCCAGGAGATTTACTGCACTTGCTCTAAAAATTCACCCTGAAACATTACCCTGCAGCTGTTGCATACTGTGTACTCTATTCCTTTCCAAACACTATATCACTGATTAAAAGCACATTTAATTACAGTACTTAATTTTTTGGCAGTGAGCATTTCCAAGTAAAATCAACTGGGTTGCCAAATGAGTTTGGAATCTCTCTTTCTAAAGATTGCCAAGGGAAAAAAAAGCCACAATGTGTCTGATGGCAAGGAAGAAAGGAGATGGAAAAAATGATGACTTCTGACCCATTAATCTGAGAGAAAATTGGCATGTGAGCATATTTTGTTTATGTTTTGAATATGTAAGAATCAAAGGGAGTAACCCCATCTTTTTAAAGTCTGGAACACTAGTGTGTGGGTGCCACGCTGCCAGGATGTAAGTGAACTTATTTGGAGCTGACACAGCCAATGCATAGAGGACAGAGAGTTAATACTTAGGTACTAGAATCTTCAGAGTAAAGTGGGGCCTTTGGTAGGTCTGTTGCCTGACAGAAGTGGTTGGCTTCCCATTGCCCTGGCTTGGGGTCCCCGAGTCTGGGCTGAGAGCAGTGCTGGAGCAGAGAGGTGATGAAATGCTGCCTTTTGCTGATGGAAGTTGTTTATGTAACTGGCGATCAAAAGAGTGATTTCAAGAATCTGAAACAAGAAAAACAGAACTGTTATGGTCCTGAGAAGTTCTCATCACTTTCAAAAGAGTGTAAAGCTTGACCTTCCCAGATCAAACAATGTTTGGTGTTCGGCACCATGGAGACGCTGACCTATTTTCCCTTAACTTACCAGCACAGAGTGAATCTTTAAAAAAAGATCAAATTCAGTGGCAATATTAGAAAGAGTAATAGTAATATAGCTCTCAGCTATGTTCAAGTCACAGTTGTGAATATATTAATTAAGAAATTTAGTGTATCAGTCTTTATTAGACGAAAGTGCTACTGAGCCAGGATCTTCTGAACTTATTGTCTGCCTTCACTTAAATATAGATTTAATTAAGAAATAATCTCCCATTTTAAAAAAGGTTTCAGACTTGAAAAAAGCCATTTCCTTTAGTTGATAATTTTAAGAGTAAAAGTTTTAAGATCAATTTCTTGTATTTTTACTAAAATTGGAATTGCACTTTAGAGTGTAGGCCTTTACTGCTTTTGCTTAGCGACAGTAAACCCACAAAGTTTTGCTAACAATAGTATGGGAACATGCACGTTTTAATTACAAAGCCTCAGTATGTATATAAAGGTGTCTGAAAAGTGAGTTCATCAAGTAAGACAATGCTTACAAAGTAGCTGACAACAACCTACTAACAAGATCACTTATTTTGAACCTTCTGTATACCTGGCACTGGGATAAGTATTTTATGATCCCTTCATTTAATCGTTAAGCCAGAAAAACTAGGCAGCATCATAGCATTTTTAAAAGAAAGAATCCAAAGTTTAGAAAGATGATTTTAGGCAGAATTTGATTGTTTGATTAAAAGTAAAAGTAAATTCTGTTTTCCCACGTGGAACTTTGTACAATAAATGTTCTGGATTGAAAAAGAAAAAAAATATTAGTGTGAAAAAACAGCCTGCTACTCACCTTTGGCTTCGCCATGGCAAAAAGTAATTTCTCTGTAGGCTTGTCATTTGAATGTGTATTGTTAATGACTATCATAAAATCATCTTGATAACCTCCAAAGGTCATTACACTCTTGTACACATAGCTGACTATTAACCTCTTCAAAGAGAAGAAAATGTAAATTTGTTGTGTATTCTTTACTTTCAAAAAATGATAATAAATGGTCAATATTACTTATGCCAATAATATAGAATTATTATGTAATATAGAAATGATAACAGTAGCCCTTAAAAGCTAAAAAAGTAATTTTTTTGTATTATATAATACAAAAATAAACAGTAATGTGTTCATTTACTTTATAATTAAAATACATTTTGATTCTGAAACAACACACTGCAGCAAAAGTAGAAAATACAAGAAGGAAATAAGCACCTATATTTCGGCATCCAGTGGAAGACCACATCAATATTTTGTTTGTATATGTCTTTTAAGACATTTCTCTCTATATCTCTCGATTTCTCAATCTATTTCTCTAAATCTATCTATCCATCTAATAGGTTGAATCAAAGGAAACTGATCATTTTTAAGGTAACATCATTAAATATTAGCAAATCCATATGGCTCACCCTGACATACAGATTTTGATACATATGTAAGTATAAAAGTATTATACATATTATTTAGTACTCTGCTTCTTTATAGAACTTAACATATTACGAATATCTTCCATAACAATATATTTATATTAGCGTATAGCCCTATTACTGCTTTTTAATCATTTTAATGATTTTTGGTTTATTTTCCAAATGATTAATGATTTCCAAAACATTTAATCATTTTAAATGATTAAACTATAATTATAGTTGCATTTGTAAAATGACTTTCATTACACAGTTATTAGGAAGAATGTTTTCTGTGCATGAAATTAAGGTAATATTACCTTCTGTTTATGGTTCACTGAGCAAACAGAAATAGTTGAGTCAATGCAAAAATTTAAGATTTAGTCTTACCATGGAGTTGTATTCTAAGATGCTTAAACCATCCTCATGTATAGCCAGCCACATGAAAGTACTTCCAAATGATGATGGAGTTACAGGCTATGAAGAGGTGAAAACATACCATATAATAAACATTAAGCAAAGCTGTTAAAATATTTTTCAGCATAAATGCAATGCAACATTTACAGCAGCAGCTTATTGAAAATCTCTTCTGGGAAGGAGGAAGTGTGGGGAAAGGAAGGGCAAGTGAAGTTGATATTAGGTTTAAGACCCAAACTTGCCATTTATTAATGCAGTGCATTTGGATAAGCTATTTCATTTCTTTTGGCTCAATTTCCTTATGTTTAACAAAGAATCAATAACATATGTATCCTACTTGTATGTATTCTTTTAAAATAAAAGTATGCATTCTTTTTTTTCAAGAGGCTACCAAACAAAGCCTTTCAGGTTACTATGATGACCAAAATCCTAATGAGACAAAGCATACTGATATGCTTTTTAGGGTGTACAGGGCTTTTACGATGTAAGGGATTATTATAATTATACGTTTTTGATGAAAACTTATAAAATCTGGTATTCAAAGTGTAATAAAAATAGAATAAACAGAAGATATGAAACTCTGTGATCCATAGTAATGAGAAACACTAAAATATCCACTAAAGTCTTTAGTGTAAAAAGCAATGAAATTATATAAATAAAAACAATCCTTCACCACTAAAACCCAACTAAAATTCATTTGTGTTTCACATTCCACAATGATTGCTTTGTTCAGTTACCAAAACTGAGTCTAACAAAAAAATCTAACAACTTCTCTTAAATCTTATCAAAGAATGTCAAGACTATAAATAAGAAGTTGGGGTAACTCTTACGTTATTTGTATATAGTAAGACTTAATCAGAATCTCATGTATAAAAAATCCTAGGTTACCAAGCTTGAGTGCTGCTGTGCAAAAGTTGGGCAAGCATTGAAGGATGCCATTTGTTGCAGGTTATTCAACCTGCCTGTCCTTTGACAGATGAGTGGAGAATCAAAATGTGATAGGGACATACAATGGAATATTAGTCTGTCTTTAAAAAGGAGGAAATTTTGACACCTGTTACTACATGAATAACATTAACATCATGCCAACAGAAACAAATCAATCACAAAAGATGAAAAATTGTATGATTATATGGGGTTTTCTAGAGTAGTCAAATCCATAGAGACAGAAAACAGAATGATGGTTATCAGGGATTGGGGGAGGAGAGATTAGTGAGTACAGAGGTTTAATTTGGGAAAATGAAAAAGTTCTGGAGATGGATGACAGTGTGGTTGAATAACAATGTGAATGCTGTGTCATACAAATGTGTATTTTAAAATAGTTAAAATGGTAAATTTTATGTCATGTTTATGACCCTCCCCCATCATGGAGGTCCATTAACCAAGTTGGTGTTTCCATATTATAAAGAAAAAGAGTAAAAAAAAGTCAGTTATGTAATATGCAAATACACTGTTATTTAATAATATTTCTATGCTAGCAAGCATGGAACATATTATCAAAAAAGGATATTTGATAGTCCTTCCAATGCTGAAATTAAAATTAAAATTCACTGTAAAATGTTGATTTATATATATATTTTTTAAGATTTATTTATTTATGCATACAAGCACTGGGGTACAGGCCAGAGGTGTGGGGGGTGAGAGGATTCACCACAGAGAGCTGGGAGCAGAACAGGCAGATCAATGGAAGTACACTACTGAGGGGAGCAGCGGGCACAGCAGGAGAGGTCTGCTGCGCCATGTGGATCCTCTCCCTGGCCGGCAGCAGGGATCGAACTCGTGCTGCAGTGGCTGCGGTTTACTTCATAGTGCGTTGCTTAACCCACTGCGCCACCAGGGAGGCCCCTGATTTATATTTTTAAAACACATGTTTACTTCTTTCAAATATATTAATCTTATAGATGTTTAAGTATACCAATTTTACCACTTTTCTACTGACATATATAGTTTCAATATACTAAGTATGTAGCTTAGGGTATGGTTTTAGTTTTTAGTATACAGCTTCTAGTTCCAGCAGCAAAATAATTTTCTTACCTAACAATAATGTAATCACTCACAGAATCAGACCTAGAAAAAACCTTAAATTTTACTTTCCAACTCCAAGTTGTTCATTTATGAGTAAGGAAACTTGCTCAAAGTTGGGACAATTAGCCAATATGATTAAGTGATAGTTATGTGCAAAGCATTATGGTGAAACACCCGAGGAGGATTTTAACATCAGTGAGTCCCAACCTTCAAGGTCTGTACAACTTATGAGCAAGGATAAGCCAACACACAGGACAAGGTAACAGAAGACAAGCTGTAGCTTAAGAGCCTCAGTCAGGACAAAGTGATGTGGGTTGATAGAAAGAAGAGGAATTCCAGAGTGTTGTTCTCTCCTTGGGGAAAGCGCTGACCACGCCTGGCAGGGCCGTCTGTCCCCAGAGCTGCTGCAGGCTCCTTCCCTGTCACTCTTCACTACACTCACAGGCCTGAGCAACACCAGCCAAGAAGCATCTGGAAATGGGGGTCCAGCCCATCTGATGTATCCCTGGAGCTTACCATCAGTCTAGTAAACAGACTTTCTTAAATTCTCACTAAATAAATGAACAAATGAGTGAGAGTAATGAGTGACTAGAAGAAGGAAGTTGAGTTGTTTTCTGTCTAAGGAGGAGACTAATGAGTGGATTTAAGGTGGATGTTGAGTAGAGGGGAAGAGGGTGAAGCTGATGGCTTTCCCACTCTTTTCTTTAGAGTCCCTTCATTGTTTTCTTTAAATTGTTGGGAATTTCCCTAGTCTCTTTCTAAAAGCCAAATGAACTAAACATAGGGTTACTGTTTTACTCTACTGAACAAAGTTGCATCCATACACATACATACACAGAGGTTTTTACTATGCATCTCCCTCCCACTTTTTCTTACTTTTGCAAGAAACAACTTGGCACCAAAGAATGGCCACTTCCTGGCTACTGTCAAGTAAATGCGCACACAGTCAGCAGCGCTGTGTCCCCGAAGGGCCATCCATCTAGTTGACAGGCGCTGGCAGAGCTGCCTAAAAAGAGAAAAGAGTGAAAACAAGAAAACAAAAACACAAAAGCAAGAACACAAATAGCCTATCATTTTCCCAAATGAAGCTCTCCTTGAGTCAACTCCGGCACAACTGGGGAACAGGAGTAGCCAAAGTGGGGCCCCGTCTCACTACTGTCTACCTGTTGTTCTTTTTGTGTCATTTCTATCACCATCAAACACTACTAGAGCTCTTAGCATGACCCCGACACCTTCAGATAAATTTAAAAAATCTGATAAGCTGACATCAAATCTTCCTGTAAATTAGTGTACCTTCAGTGGGACTAACTTCCGTTTTTAAGGACAAGTACAAGTCCAAAGAATGAATCTCTAATGGTGGAATTTCAGGTACTACCCCTTCTGTCTTGGAGAGACATTGAATATGGAGGAAAACTTTAAAAAAAAATCACAAAGGCGACTATTGATCCTACATGAACAAAAAACTGATCTTCAATGTTTCTATGTTGGAAAAACTTGTGATGAGTGAAATTTGACTCCATTTTTATACTTATAACTTTTCTTTACACACTCTTTAAAATCAAAACCAATAAACTCACTAACCAAATTACTTGAGTTTAATTAAGAACATTCTACTTTAAAATCTTATGTAAGAAGATAGTTTGCTTTATTTCAATTTCTTTATAATGGAATACCTAAAGAAAAAAAATTTTTAGTGAACACTTCATAGTATTTAATATATTACTGCATAAATATTTAAAAATTTATTAGTAGAATTAATTTGCATAAGAATGGATAAGATCAAGTGGAAAGTAGATATTCTAAATTAATATAAAATTTTTTCATTAATAATTTTTAATACAGAATTTAAGGTCTCTAGGCACATTTAAAATAAAAAGATATATAACCTGGGATTCAACAGCATTAAAAAATCCTGAGAAATTGTCATGTATAATTTTTTTATCTTTATGAGCTGAACAGAAAAATGTCAAGGAAATGTGTGACTCTATACCCTTTAAAGAATTACATATGGTTCCTTACCTTAACTGTTCTTCAGAAGAGTCATCTCTATATCTTTTAGGGTAAAATTTCTCTATGACTTGTTTTAGAGTTTGATTTGCTTTGCACTGATTAGTAACATGCCCTGCTGGAGTTGAAAAAGGTCTTTCAAAATCTCCAATCTCTACCTAATGGAAAATCCAAAACAGAGAATACACAGGATATTGAAAAGCATTTTTAAAAAGAAATATGTTTTATTCTTTCTTATATATTATAATATATAATATATAAATCTATTTGTCATGATTGTGTAATTATGGACTTGATACTCATGTGAGTGCTATTGTTAAAATCTAAATTCCACTGGAATTCTAATTTTGAAAAAATATATAATTTAAACATGTCAGTTCATTTCTACAATTAACTACTCTAGACTAATACCACCATCTAGTAGCATTTACTACTCTACTATTGCCTACAACAGCACAGGATAATTTTTCATTTTTAAGGTACTATTTTAATTGATAATAACATGAAGTGGAAGTTAAAACTAAAAGAAACAAAGTCATGAAGCTATGAGAAATCTCAAAAAAAAAAGTATTACTTAGACTTACTAAGTATAATGACACAAGAACCACTATTTTCTTCTTAGATTTTCATCATAAATGTTTCTGTATTTCATCTGCTCATTCTATTATTCTGATATTTCTGAGAACAGAGCCCCCAGTTCCCCTTTTGCCCAATGACGACTGTTCAACCCTTATTCAGTATTTCACTTCAGAGGTTACATCTTCTACCCACCCAATCACCTAACTACCCGCCCTTCTCCTCTCTATCCACTCACCCACCCATTCATTCACCTAAAGCAATACTAAAACCTGCATGTCAGGCAGTGCTAAGTGATGTCAGAAAGAAAAGCGTTGAGCCTAGTTCCTGACCTCAAAGGGTTTACTTGTCTAGTAGGGGAGAGGGAAGTAAAAACAAATACTTGGTATAAACCATGCTATGTGCCTGTTATAAGTTACCAAAGAGAGTTCAAGAAAAGGTATAAATTGCAGAGAAAAGATATGGCAATCATGGGCATAGATGGTCAATATATGGAAGAGAATGAACATGTCCTGGTGGTGACAGAGTGTGAAGCCTGAAAACCCTGGGAAACTAAGCCTTTGCCCAGAGGACATGCCATGTGGTTACCTAAATATTTTTCCCTTCCTTACCCTGAGTAAAGATTCACCTATGGTAAAGACTCTGTGTTACACCTTTGGACCATTTTCTCCTTTCTAAGTAAAAAAACCATGAATTTAGCTGAGATTATGCTGCCCAGCTAAAGCCTTATTCCCCAGTCCCCGTGTAGGCTGGCAAGGCCATATAAGTCAGTTTTGACAGAGATTTGCATGGAAGTGTTCTATGTAATATTTGGGAAGTTTCTCAAATTAACCTTTCTTCTGTTTTGATTCCCAGATCTTCAGGACCATGAGGATGCCATGCTAGGGACACCAAAACAGAGAGCAGGATGAAGCTCATGCTCCAAAGAATTTATGCAGGTACCAGCATGTCTCTCTCGGTGAGAGTCAAGTACACTTCTGTTTTGATTAAGTCCTTATTAACTGGCTCTGTGTGTGTGTGTGTGTGTGCGCGCGCACGCACAAAAATCTGAACTTAATCCTAACTGGTAAAACAGGCAAATAAAAGAAAAAATGTTAGCTTTTAAAAACTGATTCCTTCTAGATTACTGAATGATTTCAGCAGGCCATTCTTAACCCCACACTCAAGCTTTGTCATTAAATGCAGAGCCTAGTGGTATACTTTCAAGATAATTAAGAAATTAGGTTCCTTTTATGGCACACTTCATTCTACATCATTGCAATTGTCAGCATTTGGAGTCAAACTGTAATTATAATGCCTGCAATTTTTAAGGTGTTAATCACAGCAAAATGAATTTAAGGAATTACCAAAGGTATACTGTTTTACTACATTCAATTCAGTTTAGAAATTACTATCTTATTTTTATAAAATGTTACTTTACAAATTTTACAAAATATTAATTCATGAAGCATGGAAAATACCTGAGCTAAAAGTGCTGCCATTTCTAATGCCAGGTCCTTGTTCAGAGGAAAGAGTCCATTTATGATTTGGTCATTTGTCTGATACATTAACAGCAACTTTTCTCTATCAGTCTCTCCACGAGCTTGCACTGAGAAATATAGTCTGTAAAAAAAGAGGAAATTTTTTATGAAATGACATTCTTACAAAGGAAGATGGTAAAGGTTGCTAATGGATTGTTCTAACACAGTTCTCTTAGTGATAAAAACTTAGACCATTATGTTAGTGACCTCTGTTTTCTGTTCTATATAGTATTTTTTTTTCTATATAGTATTTTTACCAAACTGAGATGTTGAGGTTGGAAATTCTTCTATGCTATTTTTTATGCCTTGCAATGCCACATTCTTAGGTGTTACTGACGAAGCACCTAAGACACTGAAAGAAATGAAATATGCCCTCCCTGGTAGGTGACACTGATGTAACCTTTCATTTCAAATAGGCTATACAAACCTAATTTTCAGAACACTCTTGTTCTTTCCTAAATACTTTGGTCACACTAGAATAGGAAATGAAGGTTTCAATTGAAAATTCATCTTAAATTGGTGGGGGTATGTAGTCTTCCTTGGGAAGTGGAGGTGAGACTCTACACCCTTAACTCATATAGTGTTGTAAGTCAACATTACCACAATAAAAAAAAAATTAAAGATACGTGTCTTAACTCTTTTGTGCCACATTTCAATAAGCAGCTTTATTAGCTCCAACCTAGTAATTGTTGAAATACAACAAAGTTTTTGAGTAAGGAAACTTGCTCAAAGTTGGGACGATTAGCCAATATGATTAAGTGATAGTTATGTGCAAAGCATTATGGTGAAACACCCGAGGAGGATTTTAACATCAGTGAGTCCCAACCTTCAAGGTCTGTACAACTTATGAGCAAGGATAAGCCAACACACAGGACAAGGTAACAGAAGACAAGCTGTAGCTTAAGAGCCTCAGTCAGGACAAAGTGATGTGGGTTGATAGAAAGAAGAGGAATTCCAGAGTGTTGTTCTCTCCTTGGGGAAAGTGTTCTTTAAATGTGCAACCCTCTTTATTTATTCACCTTGCTGTTTCTCTGTGAGATTTCTGAAGCTCTAACTTCAGGCTGCAGCTTAAGATAGAGTTCCCTGAATGGTGTAAATGCTGTGGCAGTGGGTGAGGCAGACACCCCTTGACATACCTCAATGCCTTCATGGCAACACAATTGGAAATAACTGGATTTTCAGCCTTTTTTTTTCCCTCACCTATACACTGCCATCAATCACAGTCTCTCTCCAATAATTATCTCAAATAGCAGGTCTGAGAGGGCAGCAGGCCCAGATCTCAGGGGAGCATGGTTGGTGTGCTTTGTAAAGCTTCTCCTCCAAATGATTCCACTAATTCTTTCTGTCCACCTCAGCTTAAGATTTCCTGGTCTGGTCAGTCACTCAGAGTGGTTTCCTGAAATATAAATCCTATGCCCCATTTTATCTGTGACAGCCTGATGACCAGTTATTAACTGGTAGAATATGGCTGGGCAATAGAAATAGACTCTACATTCAAAATGAAATGAGCAAAGTGATATAAAAGAGAAGAAAGATGGAAACCCTCATTTTTGGCATGCTAACATTTTTTGTACGTAGCTTATTTTCTCCACCTGAAGTGAAGATTTACATCTCATTTATCATGGTTTTCCACGATGGGTTAGTGTTACCACTAGAAGGTGCTTACTCCCTGAGGAGGAACATAAGGGAACCAAATGAGGATCAAGGAAAGGAATAAGAACAATAATAACAATAACAGCAATAAAAACACAGAAACCAAAAATGAGGAGTC
>JAGFMF010012281.1:13636415-13676934 GCA_019455555.1 Galemys pyrenaicus
GGTGCACTGGTGAGATGGTGATGGGGAATACATGGGGATTACAATTAATGGCAAGTATATGTAAATTTTAAAATATTTTAATAAAAAAAAAGAAAGTAAAAAAAATAAAGATAAAGAAAATTTAAAACAATAGTCAATTAGTAGTTTTATTTTTTCATTTTTTGTACTTTTTAGTTCATAATCGGTATTGAAGAAAACTTTAAATAAAATCACATAGTTTACATAAAAAAAAAAAAAAGAAGGTGCTTAATATAAAGTTTGACTTAGGGCTACAGCAAGAAAAGCTGGAGTGCATTTTTTTGTCACTTCTGAGAAGGAAAATGAAGCACTGTGAGCACAAAAGGGAAAACCAACCCCAGACACAAAGATAGGACCATAATATGCAGGAATCTTTGGCTCAGCCCCTAACGAAACAATCTGGGTTCCAATAACTACGGAGAGTTGCAGCATATGTGGAGAGGAAGTAAGGAGTCACAAAAATGACCGAGAAGCCAGAAAATCAAACCTATGGATCCTGAATGGGAAAAGCCAGGGAAACATGATCTGCATCACCCACAAGGTAACCAGCTTCCAAGTGCCTTGAACCCTAAGGAAAGTAGCTTCTGTTGCAGAGGGCAGGGTTTCGGACTAGAAAGACCACCAAGGGCTGCTGAAACACACTGCTAAAAACTGCAACTGTGATTCCTTACCTAAAAGCATAATGAAATTCTTCACCTTTGAGTCCCTAAGGCTTCAAGAAGGACTGACACTGGCAGAAAATGAACAGATGTTTACTACCTGAATGATACATGTATGATAGTGAGAATTGCTAAATACAGGAATTTGCCCCCCAAACTCTGAAGGATCCCCTTCCACTATCTCAGAAAGTGACTCATCTCCCCCACCCACCTTAAGCTTCAATTTCCTTATCTGTGAGATGGAGGCAGTGATAATACTACCTCCTAGTGGTGCTTTAAGATTCTATGAGCTCAGCACAGGGCTGGTTGGTGTGTAGTAAATGTTCAACAGATATTGGTTAATCATTGTTACTGCTACTACTACTATTAGAATTCTCTAGAAGTCGTCAGGATCACAAGAGTCTCCTCATTCTGCATTTTGTTTTAGTGTGACCACAGCTGGAAGTTATAGGATGAACTGAGATGAACTTTCAGTAGGCTTTTGGGCCTAGAAACCAAAGAATATAGGTGCTTATGAGGGTGGAGATGGCAATGTTAAACTATGCTCCAGAAAACAATGACAATTGCACAGAATCTTTTCTTTCAAAGAGGGTAGGAGGAAGAGCTGTTTTCTTCAAGGATCCTTGCCAGCTTTGTTTTGTTAAAACATGTCTTAACTTTTGCAGTTTCAAATACACACTAAGAAAGCAAATTAAATAAGCAGCTTAAATACGAGTGGAACTTAAATGTTACTTTCCAAAGGTCATCCATGAGAACAACCTCAAAACTTAATCATTACATCTTTAACCCCTAACTAAAATGCCAGTAGTAAAATTTCAATGATAAAGAGAGCTGGTATTTTAGTTTTGCTTATTACAGTCTCCCTGACAGATTAAGAATCAAATTCCTGTTGTGTGATCGTGACTGATCACAGGCAGTACGTTCCCCTCCAACTGTGTTTCGAAATTAGGGCTCATTGTATAAACTATTTGTACATTATGCAAAGCACAGCCATATTTGGAAACACAGCACTTTCTCATAGTTATGGCTATCCAGCCATTTTAAACTTCTGTTAAAAATGAAACTTTTTGGTTAAGTTGCTTTTTTCCTCTCATGTTAAAGACTTTGTTATGAGGCTTTTTTTTTTTTTTTTAAGAAAACATTCTTTATCATGAGTCATGCACATCCCTTGCCTTTCAAGGGCATTTACTAGACTTGTACCATTATTCTTATACGTGCTTGCACGTCACCTTTCTTGATTTCATCCAACTTTAATTTGGTTTAACCATAGCCCTGTAGTTAGAATGAATACATATTAATCATTCATTAGGCGTGCATTATTAGGAATATTCTTAGTTATAGAATTCCATAGAATTCCAACAAAACCAGTGAGAATGTCTCAAAGTCTTCACCATAAAGACATACGACAGGCCAGGTCAAGGACCTGGCTCCTCCTCACAGGTAAAGATGGAGGCAAGAACAGTAACGAAAATCTCTAGACCAGAGTTCCTCAAACTTAGCACGCTCAAGAATCACCTGAGAACTGCTAAGTTCTCACCCGCAGCGATTCTGACTCAGTAGGTCTGAAGTGGGGCCTGCATTTCTAGAATGCACTTCTAGCAGGCTTTCTAGTGGCATGGAGGCTGCTGATCCATGGCTCAGACTCTGAGAACTACTGCTCCAGCCATCAAAGAACTAAAACAAACTATGCAGAAGGTCCACATCTTCCTCACTAGTTTATCAATTCCAAAAAATCAGGGGCTACATTCGTGTCTGTGTGTCAGAGCATCTAGCTAAATACCCGGTTTAGAGTTGAAGCTAGGGAGAACGAGAGACAAAATGAAAGAATGAGAATGAATACATCACTGCTACAAGAAAAGAACTGGGTAAACGTAAATCTTCTCCAATGGCTCTGTAGTTCATTTAGGCTTTATGAAAAATGTAATAGTAGTGGGAAAGAAAATTTTGAAAGTGAAGAATCCATCCTTCTATTGCCTGGAAAAGCAGCCCAAAGGAAGAGGCATCTAAGCAGCTATGACTTCCTATTGTTTTTTTTCCTAATCTCTGTCCAAACGCATAAGTGGACAATGTATATATACAAACTATATATAAAAGAGTTATTTATGACATTAAGAGATTATAATTGGAATGAAACTTCTATGTGACAACTTCTTCCCACACAAGTAGAACTACTGTTTATAGGAAAACAAGCATGAGTCCAATTTTCAAAGCATCCCATGGAAATCTCAGAGCATCATGTGAGCACAACTGTCTGCCCATCACATGACGGGCTCGGCAGGTCTGAGGTGGGGCCTAGTGGCATGTTTCCTAGTAGTATGTAGGCTGCTGGTCCAGGGCTGAGACTCAGAGAATTACTTCATTACACACCTGTTTTTATAAGTTAGACGAACAGTTCTCGTACCTTCCCATTTCCCAGGCTGCTGTTCTTTGGAAGCCTGTTCCCATTTAGAAATAATATCGCAAATCTAGAAGGAAAAGGAAAAGCAGACTTAAAATATTTTACAAATCAGCAGTTTTTGAAGACAAGCATGTCTGTGGATTGAAAAATTTCAATTAATGAGTTCAAACCAAATGGACTACAACTTTTTATTTTAAAAATCTGCACAACTCTGAGGTAAGGATTTTAATTATAAATAGTTCTTTGGTTCAATTATGCTTTTGGACACACATTAACTTTGGACTATGACCATGAATTTTTGAATCAAAAAGAAATCTTAATGAATTGCATGAGACTGGAAACAAGAAGATTCCAGGTATTTTTTTCATGAGTTAGTCGCTGGAGAAGCAACCATTTTTTCTACCTGTGCAGTTTACAAAGATTATAATAACTGAATATATACCAAAGAAATCTGAAATAAAATCTTAGGATTATCTGATGGGGAAAGAACAAAAATCCTTCAGGAACCAAATAAATGTTTTTGTTTTTTTTTAACTGGTCATTTATAGAATTATAAATTAAAGTTTTCAAAGGTATGTGATAAGCAGTTATTCACCAAAGCCCCTAATAATTACTCAGTTCAAGTCAACCAAAAACACCAGCTTATCTTTTGACTAATTATTAACAACAGTGTTCTAGGAATGTCTGTCTCAAAAATTCACATTTGGAATTGTTGAACTGAACAATATGCCTGGAGCAGCGGAGAAGAGTCATTTGCCTAGATTTCTCTGTCTGCAACTGAAGAAGAGGTGGTGCTGGTGGTGGGGGAGGAAGTAGCATTACTAACCAACACCCTAATGAACTTAAGTATGAACTTGACTGTTATTCTGTGGAACCTATGGAGTAACCACAGGTTGTTGTACAGGTGGAGCTTGGCTCTGGAAGTCAGAGGAAAGTATTATGTGTTTCATGTGAGAGCTCTAACTTAAGAATCTCATCTTTCCCCTCTTCTTTCCCAATTCTTGTGTGTGTGATTTTATTTTTAAGATTTATTTATTTATGCATACAAGCACTGGGGTACAGGCCAGAGGTGTGGGAGGGCGGGAGGATTCACCAGAGACAGAGTGGAAAGCAGAATGGGCAGATCGACTGAAGTACAATGCTGAAGGGAGCAGCAGGCAAGGCACGAGAGGTCTGCTGTGCCATGTGGGTCCCCTCCCTGGACAGGGATTTAACTCATGCTGCAGTGGATGCTTCATAGTGCAGTGCTTAACCTCTTGTGCCCCCAGGGAGGCTCCTCTTTCCCAATTCTTTAATCTCCAATCACTGTAAAACTTGCATTCTATAATAAGGTATGGATTTCCAAGAGTAATCAAAGATTCCATCAAGTGAGGAAAGGATCCAGGCCCAGTTCAAGCTACTTAGGATAAATCAATTTCCACTTTGGACCTATTTTCTCATTTGCAAAATAAATGGGCTTTTTCTCTAGTGTCCCTTATGGCTCTATATTCTGTATTTCAATGAAGACTTTATTAAGATTATTTTATGACAACGAAGAAAAGATTTTTTTTAAATCTTCAAATATTTATGTTTCTTTCCAACATAAATGTACTGACTCATGATTTTCCTTAGGTCTGAAATCCCTTCTTTATTTTCACAGCTCCATTTCCCATCCACCTTTTAAAGTCCAGTTTAGATCTTCCTTAATTTCCAGTGCTAAACTTAATTTCTCCCTGTGGCATGTTCACAGCACTCTTTAAACATTTATCACTTTCAGCTCGAGTTTAAGGTTCTCAATGTAAAGTTGTTCTTCCTTGAGCGATTTTAAGTTCACTGTGAGCAAAAATTATTTCTGATCCTTGCCTGTATTCCCCACAGGGTTCAGCCCAGCTCTGGGATACAGTAAATAGTTCAATAAATAGAGCTAAGTGTATGAACAAAATGGATAATCATTTTATTAGAACTTCCATACCTCCATCCTGACTACACTAATATTTAGGGTATTATTACTATATTAATTCTTGTCCTTTTAAAATATGGAGTATTTAGGTCTACAGATTGAGAGAGTTCTATTACTACAGCAAAGTTGTGCAATATCTTTTGTGTGTGTGCAGATTAAATGCTTGTATTTTCTGAACATGCCTAAACTTTTTTCAAATAGCAGTCACTTCTTTGCTGTTTGCTGAATCTGTCTCCTTAAAAAGAACTGGTTTTACCTTGATGTTGCCTTGAAGACAATGCTCTAAATCTCTGCCAGAAGGATCATCTGTAAACAATGCAAACCCAGAATGAGCTGGTTTCCTCATTCCTGTATCCTGGTTCAGAGTATTCAAAAATTCTTCTACTGTGGTGGATGCATCAAATCCAACTACCTAAATAGAAATAATAAAGTCATTCTCTTAATAAGAAAGTTTGCACATGTGAAATTTACATTGCAGGGGGAAACAGGGCCTACTTGATGCATCATTAGTGATAACATATATTTATATCTGTGCTTTCACTTTTGTTTGCCCAATGCTCCACTGAAGAAAATCAACATCCTCTTAATCATCAGTTTGCCAAAAGAATTCAGAAATGTTGAATTCAACATACATGAATTCAAAATAGAAAGATCACTTGAGAGCTATAAACATCTTGCAGTAGTATTATTCCTGATGATTAAAGCAACCCAAGAACTGTAATGCAATATGTAATCTTTAAGCAAATGGGGAGAAAATGCATTTAAATGAATACTTTAATGGTTGTGGTTATTTTTATAACATGCAGTAAAGTATCTGAATTCTGTGATAAAAAGGCTTATAGTTGCAAAGACTTAATTACTAGATATGGCACATGTTTGCTTTCACTGAGAGGCAATGTCTAGATCTGAGAAGTTTTTCCAGATAATTCCTGAGATGTGGAGACTTTAAAGATAATAAACTGATACGCCTCCATTGTTAATAAGTATTTCCTCCCCTAGTAGATACTCTGGTAGTTCGGGAAAGTCTCAACCAAAGTATTTTTGTTTTCCTCCATTAGAGTTATAATGGTAGTGAAATTCCATCCTTATTTGGTTCAACATGGACTTGTTTTTCATGTGAATCCTTTTCAATAAAACTGTTTCAAAACTTAGGTATCCTGAAAGAAAATCTAATATATTTTCACATCTACCACTACTGGCTGCTGACAAAGGGAGGCAGATCTTCCATAGAAGTTACAAACACACAGAATTCTAGGCTCAGTGCATTTTCATCAGAATGCAAAGTCTAATCCACCTGGTATATGCCATTCATGAAGTGCACAGGGATACTGAAGGGCAAAGAATGATGATAAGGGTTTCGTAGAAGGGTTGAAAGAATTTCCATTCTTGAAGGTCTTGCTTCTCGATCTCCATTTTGCTGCGTTCTTTCTACACATCGCTGGCAGTAAATGGCATATTTTCCAAATTCTGTCCTATAATACAAAATTTAAGATAAAGCCTAACAATACTGTAATTAAGTCAACCTAAAATGTACATGCAAACATTAAGAAAGCTTTTCTTGGTGTATATTAGTACAATGTATTATGCTAATTTTGACCATTATATTTCTTTTTCAAAGATAATATTAAGCACCTGTAATTCTGCATATTTTTTGCCAGTGACTGCATCAAACTTCCCCACAAAGCATCGTTCATCTTTATAGTATTATTAGAATCACAAAATGAATTTAAAATTACCAGTCATTATAATGCCAATAGATAGTGATTATATCAACAAATATAAAGAAAATAATTGTATCAAGGATAACTTTAGAAACACATGATGTAGCAGCATTATCTTTTGAAGAACACGGAAGTTAATGTTTGATGCTAAACAAGGTAAGAAAATATCTTCAAACAAAAATAAGATTTTTTCTTTCCTGAATAAAAATGCATTTCTTTAAAAATAAACATTAAACAAAACCACTGGAATAAGTAAATGTAATCTTTATTGATACAATTTTTATTCCATTTATGAAAGTCGATTGATAAGACCTCTATGCATTTGTATTCTGGTGCCTTCTGGGCAGACACTATAATGTCACCTTCTCTGGTGACCCCTCAGTGACTGAACTGAAATAACATCACCTTGATCACAGAGTCCCCCAAAAGTCTGATGAACTAAAGGACAGTTTCCTACTGCTTCCAGGTTGCTTTTTATTTTTTCATGTTTGTTTGTTTGTTTTAGTCTCAGAATCTATTTAAGCAACCTAACATGAACATCTTAGACAAAATGATCCTGATAATTCTTGGCTGGCTGCTGAGTCCCATTGTCAGAAAGCCATTCTGACAGCTGAATTTTAAATGTCTTTCAAAGGAGTAAGAAGTCTGAAGTAATTCAAATACACATAATTATAAAAGAAGTGAAGACCACATAAAAGGATTCAATGTGGA
Source organism: Galemys pyrenaicus (assembly GCA_019455555.1). NCBI lineage: Eukaryota > Metazoa > Chordata > Mammalia > Eulipotyphla > Talpidae > Galemys > Galemys pyrenaicus. Next base: position 13,643,862 of record JAGFMF010012281.1, read on the forward strand.
GAAAAATAGTAATAGAGAAAACTAAGGAAACAAAATAGTTGCTTCTATTGAATGAACGCCCACTAATGCTAAGTCATTCATACTTGAAATGTACATAGACTGTTCACTTGAAAATATTCTTTGTCAGTTCTTCAAGCTTTCAATGCAATGTTCTATAAGAAATTTAACATAACAAAGGAAATATTTTCCAAGCTCCATATTAATGATAACCAAAACTTTCCTATACACTATTCATTTCACACATTCTTCACAAATGTAACTGGCAGATTACTAAATACTTATGATTTATTGTAGACTTTTAGATGTCATATAAACAGTTCAGCTAGTATTCTGCACACCTGGAATCCGCATTCCTCTTTAGGTGGAGTCTGAGGAGCCACAGGAAAGGATGATGGGGAAGGAAGAGCCCAACACAGAGTGCCAAGAGCTGCCAGCCCTGGGCAAAGAGAAGCACCATAGTTAACACACCACACAGCAGCTGAAGAGCCAAGTCAGATGAGTGATTACCAAAGACTGAGAGTAAAGGGTGATGATTGTCTTTCTTGACCCCATAATGCTTTTGCTTCTTCCACATATACATTATCTGCTTAGAGCATTAATAAACATAAAACATCAAAGTTCCATGCTCCATCAGGTCCATAATTCATCCTGTGTGTCCATAATTCATCTTGTGTAGACTATTATCTACTACCGACTACCAAAGAACATGGTAGACATGGTGGCCGTTCTTTATATTACACTCAAAGATTAGGGGCGTTGTTCCATTCTTGTTCACTTATGTGTTTACTCATTCAGTGAAATGAAAGTAATGGCTTTGAAGAAGGGCACATCAAAGAACAGTGAAAGAATCATATACTCCAAAACAAAACCAATTATCCACACATACATTATATATACATGCATAAACAGAAGCAAGAATAAAATGTAAACAGAGATCATCTAATAAATGCATATGCGATTTCTATTTTCCCTTTGTTTTTTTCTGTATTCTTTTCTACTTTAATTTTTTATTAAAGAAATATAACTTCAATTAAATGTTACATTAAAAAGGAGAAGGTAGGGAAGGCACTGACTTGCTCAAGGAACCTACAATCTATACCACTTTTCCCAGTTTTTGTATTTTCCAAATGTCTATATTGAATGTGTCATTCTTACAATCAAGAAAATATCATCACTTTAAATTGTATGTATACATATTAATATATACCTGTAATGGTCCTGGTTGATTCTGTGGCTGTCTCCGTCTTGTCTGTTTAATGAGCTGACAGCAAATTTCATTCTGTAGCTCAGGATGTGTCAGACAGATTTGCAAAGCACTCTGGGCTAGAGATATGTGGTAATCAATGGCAGGGGAGTCAACTGCTGCATTTATAAAAAGCTGGCAGGTCTGAAATAAACACATAAAAAATTTATATACTCAAGGCAATTAGTGATTAGATTTACTCTGCATGAATTATAGTCTCTTGTAGCAATGGTTTTCATCTAAAAGGATGGAAAAATGTATTATGATAACACTAATCCAAAGAAATCTGGATTGGCTACATTAACATCAAAGTAGATTTCAGAGCAAGGAATTCTATCAGATTAAAAAGGGTCATTTAAAAATGACAAAGGGGTCAGTTCATCAGGAGGACAGAAAAATCCTAAATGTTTATGCACTTAATAACAAAGCTCCAACATTTCAATCTGGGCCTCTGGACTGTCTTTGTGAACACATCTCCAACAGCAAGGGAAACAAACAAAAGTAAACAAATGGGGCTAACTAAAGAGCATCTACACAGCAAAAGAAGCCATTTTAAACAAATGGCAACTACTGAATGACAGAATATATTTGTAAATCATATAGCAGACAACAGATTAATATACAAAATATATAAAGAACGCATAAAACTCAACAGGAACCTGGTTAATAAATGGGCAAGCAATTTGAATAGACACTTCTCCAAAAAAGACATACAGATGGCCAACAGGCATATAGGAAAGCTGTTCTTCATCTCCTGCTATTAGGGAAATGCAATTCAAAACCAAAGTGAGACAGCACTTCACACCTTTAAGAATGGTGATTGTAAAGAAGACAAGACAGGGACTACAAATGATGTCAAATACAATTAAATCTAATAAATTAAAAAAAAGAAAAATAAATAAATAAAGATGTTACAGACATTAAAAAAAAAAAAAGAAACAACAATAGTTGGCCAAGGACTTAGAGAAAAGGGAACCTTTGCATGCTGCTGGTAGGAATGCAAATTGGTGGAGCCACTATGGAAAGCAATTTGGAAAGTTCTGACATTATTAAGAAAAGAAATACCATATGATCATCATATCTCACTTCTGGGTATTTATCCAAAGACTATGGAACACTAATTTGAAGGGATATATGAACCCTCATGTTCATCACAGCATTACTCATAGTGGTCAAGAATTGGAAACAAATTAAGTGCCCACTGACAGATGAGTGGATAAAGAAAGATGGAGTATGTACACACCATGGAATGCTATTCAGCTATATATCTTTTAAAAAGGATGAAATTCTGCTGTTTTCCACAACTTGGACAGACCTATAAGGTATTATGCTTAGTGTAATAAGTCATATGGAGAAAGACAAACACTGTATAGTTTAACTCAGATGTGCTAAAGAAACAAAACAAATATGAGCAAAGCAAAATGAAACAAATCAAAACAAAAATGAATTCTTAGATTAAAATGATTATCAGAGGGAAGGGGTGAAAAGGTGGGTAAATCATATAAAAGGGGTCAATGTATGGTGATTGGTGGAAACTAGACTTCTGGTGGTGATGAACATAATGAAGTATATACAGATACTGATTTTTAAGCCTGTACACTGAATGTTTTTAAGGTTTTCACTTAATAATTTGTGTATAACAAGTTATTATGATGCATCTTAGTATAGTTTTCTTCATATTTCTTCTGTTTAAGATTCATTAATCTTAGACTTGGGGATATATAGTTTTTATTAAATTTGGTGAAATTTAAACCATTATTTCCTTAAATATTTTTACTGCTACATTCCCCTCTTTTGTGGGGTACCAATTCCATATCTATTAGGCCACTTGAAATTCCCCTGCAGCTCACTGCATTCTATTCAATTTTTTCCTTTTTTTTTCACTCTGTGTTTTATTTTGAGTAATTTTTATTGCTATTGTCTTCAAGTTCACTAGGTTGTAGTACCACATTATTTTACCTGTTATTATTCTTAAACAAGGTATTAACACAGTATTATCATTCACTACATTTTTTTTTAACCTTTGCAAGTTAAATTTGGGACTTTTAAATATCTTCCATTAAAATGCATCGCTTCCTTTACCTTCTTGTACATATGAGGTGTGGTAGCTTATCTCCAAGGTGGACTTCAGTGACCCCCCACCTCTTGATATTCAGATCCTAGGTAACCTCCCCTTTCACATGTACTAGCATTGGTCTGTGTGACCAGTAGAATCTTCTAGAAATTATGGCATACCATTTCTGAGACTAGGTTAATAAAAATTAGAATGGCTTCCATTTTGAGTACCTGATGGCCAGTACATGAAAAGACTTTCCTTTCTGGATGAAGGAACACAAACTATTTCCAGCTCTGTGTAAGGTCCAGGATTTTTTTTTCCCCATTTCTTTCTGATAGTTCTTGCCCAAACCTCAGATGGTTTCCTTAGGCACCAATATTTATCAGATCTAAGCTGAAAAATCAAAAGGAACCATGCTCAGCACCTCTCTTTAGCTATCTCCTCTCATCTTGTGAATTCTAGCCACCTGACTCTCCTCAAATGATGAACTCCATCTTGGCAGTTCAAGAAGACTATCAGGCTCTATTTGGTCTATTTGGCTACCTCCTTCCTGCACTGCAGTCGTGAAAGTTTCTCCAGACATTAAGCTGCAGCCTTAGAACTTATCCTAAGTTCTAAGGATCTAATGATCCTGAGGATCATTGTCTTGTACTAATATCCAATGTCTGAAAGTCATTGGTAGGGTAAATCCAGTCACTTTCACTCCATCATGGCCAAAAGCAGAAGTTTTTCCTTTTATTTTCTAACTGGTTGCTGTATGTATATATAAAAAATTTGATGTCTGTTCATCAATTTGAATCGCACCACATTATTGAATTCTTTTCTTGTTTGCAGTCATTTTTCAGTTAGGATTTTGGAAAGGGAGTCCCCAGATAAATAATTTTATGATCTGTAAATGTTTTATTATATTAAAAAACTATTTATCACTATTTTATGAATATTAAATTTGTCAAATCCCTTTTCAGCATGTATAGATATGAATGTCTATATAATAATAAATAATACTGATATCCTAATATTTAGCCATCTTTGATATCTCCTGGAAAAAAGCTCTTAGTCACAATTTAGTATTATTTTAGTACGATGGTGGATTCTGAATACCAATAATTGTTACTTTTTGCATTAAATACTCTTGTTCAATATTTTTTGAAGTTTGGCATCAAAGTGATGATATACAAAAACAATCTGGTTATATGATGATTGAGAATTGCTTCAAAATAACCTGATGTTGGTGAGTTGCAGGAATAAGGAGACAAAAACAATACTGGCTGTGTGGTGACAGCTGTGGAGCTGGGTGATGAGTACACTGGATCTAAGAATATTCTCCGTGCTTTATAAATGTTTGAAATATTCCAAAACAAAAAGCATGCCTTGGGAAATTTAAACAGCATTACAATTATCTATACTTACATAGGTAAATGTTGGTAAGTTCCCCTGTTTGAGCTTTCATTCTACTGTGGAATTAAGTTATTTGGTCACTTCTGTTCTGTTATAAAGTTGATTGCTTCATCCAGATTTTCAAAGTGTCTTTCTTGCTTTGGGTGTTTGTATATTCTACAGGGAGATTTTCCTTAAAAGTTCCATTATGGTAATTTTAAAATGTTAACAAAAATGTGAAAATATAATGATCACTCATCTACCTCTCTCCCTACTGAGTAGATGTGATATTAGAAATCTCTACATTTGAAAGGGTGAAGGGGGAATTACTCTTCTCTTATAAAGTGGCTCACATAATCCAAACCATACACAGTGTATTTCAGTAAATTCCAAATCCTCACTCAGAAAGCATACTAAATTTTCCTAATTTTATTTCAAAAGACCTTAATAGCCATTATCGTCACAGTTTGAACTTTCTAGAATGAAATTTTGTAACCTAAATTTTTTTTACAGTTAAAATTTTTAACAATATACAATTCCATGTAGAATTTTACCTTAAATAATTTAATAGCTTCTGTCTGCAGAGCTTCAGAAGGTAGTGTTGTCAGAGGAGAAGTGATTCCTTCTTTGCTGTGACACAAAATTGGGTGTCTCCATATCTGAGAGGCTAAAAACAGAATAAAATATGAACAGAAGATGAAAAGAACCATTTATTTTGCCTTACCATTAAATCAACCCTTCAGAAATTTGCTCATTTTGGCTTGACTCACACTTTTAAGTCACAACATTTATCAAAAAACTTTTACAATATTATTTTATTTTTGATCCCATAAGTCCAGGATTCTCATATCTCTGTTTTGGATACAATAAAACTAGAAGAGTTTGGTCTTAATTGTCCAAACTGAAATTCAGTTTACTGGGGCACTACCATGTTGCCTCAATGTGTTAGTTTTTGGTGGTTTAATTAGGGAGATGACTAAGTGGCGAGATGCATGAGGATAAACTGGAGAAAGATCTAGAGAGGAGAAACCATAATAGGAGGAGATAGAAAGAAGAGGAAAAACTTGATGTCATACCTAAAAACAACATTTATTAAATTCTTATTCTGCAAGTAAGACAGAAATCGGGATAACAGGACCATGCTTTCCCCTAGCTGGCTATCATCTTCACCTGAGACACTGACCACCTCCTGGCTCCTGGATTTTTGTTTTAAAAAAATAATTCTTATTATGTAAATAAAATGTGATCTTTACTGTTATTAAAACATAACAGAATCTAAACTGCAAAAGGGGAAACCTTAGCCATAAAATAAATAATGTCAGTACAAAGCAACAAATGTTATATAAGAGTTAAGTAAAAAGTGCACTGGGAGATAATTTTAACATTTATTACCTTTTATATGCCAGATGTAAGCCTGGGGTGGGCTGGTCAGGGAAAGCTAAGGTAGGTAGGATTTCATTAGGTTTATGGGGAACATGAAGAGGGGGATTTCAGGCAGAGGAAATAATGTGAGCAAAGGCAGAACGGTGTTACAGGACATTGATGGAGCCTAAGAATTACAATGAGAATCCTGAACCTTGACAAGCAAGGCCAATGAAGAGGTAAGAACATTGCAAGGAAATAAGAACCCATAAAATGGAAACACCATTAAAATAAAGGGGTTTGGGTCCTTTTCATATGCCATAAAACTTTATATGCTATAAACTTACAAGGTTCCCCTTCAATATTTAGTAATTTGCTCACAAGTTGTTCAAATTCAGATCCAACATTAACATTGTTACTTCCAGCAGCAACTGTCAGATGATAGAGCCAAGTGTCCTTAAAATTAAAACATTAATAGAGATGTTAAACAAGATACAGTTTTTGATGACTTAAGAGGAAAAAACCAACTTGTATAATCAGTAGAAAACTTTACCTCTGGAAAAAAAAATCCCTTAATTTTGTTGAAGACAAGTCAAAAAATATAGGTTCACCCCAAAATATCAAGACTGAAAGACCCACATTTTGAACATAAGGTCTCTTTGTCCTCTACCTTCATGCACTAATTTCAACCTTGAGATCACTTTTATCAATTGAATTTAAAAAATGACATGAGGCACTGAAAATACAGCTGAACATCTTTGGCAAAGTTCCTCATTCCATAAAACTGATTTGAAAATTACTGCTATTTAATAGTATTAGTCTAAATCATTCTAAATCAACCTATAAGCCCCTAAGTAATATTTCTTTTTCTTTTTTTTAAAGATTTATTTATTACGTATACAAGAACTGGGGTATAGGCCAGGTGCGGGTGGTGAGAGGAGTCATCAGAGACAGAGTGGGGAGCAAAACAGGCAGACTGACTGAAATACACTGCTGAGGGGAGCAGTGGACGAGAGACCCCCTGAGCCAGGTGGGTCAGTTCCCTGGCTGTGGATCGAACTCATGTTGCAGTGGCTGTGGATAGCCTCATAGTGCTGTGCCTTAACTCTCTGTGCTTTAACCCCTTATACCACCATGGAGGCCCTCCTAAGTACCTTTTCATGCTTGGATCCAATCAGTAGGTAAGTTGGACCTTGGTCTTTGGGGTGGATCACGATGGTATAATGTGTGGACAAGAGACTTCGCCCACTGGCTTCATAATCTTCATCTGAATCACAGGACCTGTCAACCTCTTCAACTTTAGCCTCCCAGAGTTTGATCTGACCTAAAGGAAACTAAAGCAAGTGTTAGGAACTGTGAGGAAGGTACTTTATAAATCTTTTCCTACCAAAACTTTTCAGACTTTTTCATGCTTACACTTTTTAAAAAATGAATGCCTAAAAGCAATCAGACTATCCACATTGTTAGGAAATAAGAACCTCAACACAAATCCCAGTTGTAATATAAAAGAACATTTTGCAAGTAAACAATTTTGTATGCCACACATCTAACTTTCATGGGAAAAAACAAGAAGCTACTCCTGCATAGTGGGGAGATTATTAAATTTGTACTAAAATGACACATAACCTAGTTGAGCAATTAGGTCATTTACAAAATAGTCATTTGACATTTTCCCTTATAGCACTGATTTGATTAGGCTGCTAGATCAAGGGGACATGTCATAGTCTCAATGCTATCGAGAGAAGTAGTGAGGTTAGACAGCAGGTGTGAAAAAGCGTCCTTAACTATCAACCCCCAATAAATGAGATGTGTTCTGAGGTTATTTGTTAACAATAACAGCATCTGACCAAATAATGCAATGATTTCACTTTAAAGGTAAGAAAAACTAATACCCATCTACATGAAATTTTACCTTTTACCTACTCCTTTATTGACAAAAACAATTACATTTGTTATACTGAATATTTACCCTATTTATTTAAAAATTTTTGGTGCCAATATGTATACTTATTCCAGGGAAATAGGCTATCTGCTTCAGATTTACAGCTTCCAAAATATTCAGTCACGTTTGCAGTTATAGTCTGAGAAAAGTTTATTTTAACTCCAAGGACAATACTTTCATCTGTGTTCACCTCAGCGCTTCAACTTTTTCCATCTACTCCCACTCCCTGGGTAACTTCATCAGAGCTCATGACTTTAATACCAACATATGTTGGTATTTGTAACTCTGAACTCCCTCTTTCTATTAGATATCTATGCACTTCAAACTTCACCACGTAAATCCTCCCACACAAGCTGCTCTGCCCAGGCATCCCCATCTCAATTGTTGGCAACTTCCCATCTGCAGAGGCCAAAACCTTTGGCATCATCCCTGACCCTTTCTTTCATATCCTATAACTTTTCAGTCAATAAGATTCTGTCGGCAAGGCTTCAGGAAGGCTACAGTTCACATCTGGTCACTTATGCCTTCATTGCCACCACTAAGTCATAAAGTCATAATTGTCTCTAGTCTGAACTTAAGTTCTCACCAAAAAAATTCTAAATATGTAATAAAAATGAACAGCATTGGGTGCTGAAGAATGAATCCATGGAATACAAATAGGTAGATGAATGCATAGGTAGGTGATGTCTAAGTTTTAAAGGGCCTGGGTCAGGCCTGGATTCTTTTCCCTCTCTACCTTTTCTTTCTTCTTTTGCTGTTCTCTTCATTCAATCTTTTTTAGTCTGTCAACACCTGGGAAAATATGAGAAACTGATAGTTGGGAGTAGAAGACGACTTTTCTCTTAGAGAGCTTAACATTAGGATCTAGAATTCAAGTTAAAATTAAAAGTTGCTTAGGCCTGTAATTTAAAGAATCAAGACTGTTTGTAGGTATATGTTTACCTCAGTAATGAGCTTTATGCAACATTCAACTTTATCAAAAATTCTAGTTTTAGTTAGCAACAGAAGAGTGAAAGGAAAATTTTAAGCCATAACAAACAAAAAATTCCTCCAAATAACGTATTAAAAATACATACATACCTTATCTTCTTGACTACGAAAATAATACAGTGTTTTTCCTATAAGTGTACACCAGACTCTTTTGGAGTAGCCATGTTTTACCTGCAATCATATTTTAAATAATTACAATCGTAGCTCAGAACTCGCCTACTCAATAATAGAGCTTATACGCGCTATCTGAAATTATACAGGTATCCCTCTGGTTTGCTCAAGGTATAAATTCCAACTAGACTATCCAAATGCTGTTTAAGAGTTACCTGTTACATTAGCATCATGACTTCTTTAGCTGGTGCACCATTCAATATTCTGTTAATGTTTATTCTATGTCAAGAATCAGGACTCAACGATGATAAAAGGAAAATACTAGTTTCACACATAGTTTCTATATTTCATTGAAAATACCAAGAACATCACCCCCACCAGTGGGTAGGATGTAGCATAAGCCCTATTTCCCCAGACTTGAGTTTGTCCTTATGGGACTGCCTTGTCACCTTCTGCGGTGAGGTTAGACCCCCTCCTGTACTATTCAGGGTGGGCTTCAATCTGGACAGGCCCCCCCCCAACCAAGACTTTCAGCTGCAAAACTGAAGTCCAACATTCTGTTATCATTATCTCCCCATGGTGGTTAAGTATTAAGGAGAAAAATAAAGCAGGAAAGAAAAAGGATGTGTTTGCGGAATGGGAGGTGAGGTACAATTTAAAACAAAGCCTCATTGACATGGAGGAAGGCCGGGAAAGAGGTAATGAGCCATGAAGTGCTCTGAGAGAACATTCCAGGAAAAAGAAGGAGCAACGCCAAGACACCAAATGAGCCCGAGTGAGAGCAGGGAGAACTTACTCGGGAAGGGGCTGTGGGTGAGCTAGGATGCAGAGAGGTGCAAATTCTGCAGGGCCCTTAAAATTACTTGTATTTAAGTGGGCTATTCTGATAGCAATCCACTGAGAAGAATATAAATTACTGCCATGACAGGTTTTATAGTAGGAAGTCACTTCAAGTGAACTGGGCTTAAAGAAAAAGATGGAAAGACCTGAATTTTGAGTTCGAGTGCACCAAAGGTTAAATTCTGGGTTTACCATATACCAATTCTGCTGGTAACTTGGGGTTACTGTTGGGTTGGGATATGATGGCCAAGGGAGAAAATGTCAATAAAGGACAATCGTAGCTACTCAATAAATGCTTCCTCCCTCATTAGCATATAAGGGAAAGTAAAACATTTGTTTCATTAAAAACCACAAATGCAGCTTTTGGGCTTTCAAAACAAGTAACACCACTACCTAACAGCTTGATGGATTGAGAATGCTGCTTAAAAACAAAAACAAAATATGTTTCATTTGGCAAGACATGTTTCAGTTTAATTAAATTTAGAAACATATATTTACAGACAAATATCCTAGAAGTTTTAAATAGTTTGTGTTATTCAGGGTTTTCTTTTCCCCTCCTCCTTCTTTTAAACAGTCTCCAGAAAGGAGTCTCATCAAAACTAGGATATAATGCATCTGGCAGGGAGGCTATGCTTTTCAAGTGATTTATCTATAAAATAAAACAATGTGTGCCTTTGAAGAACCACAAGTGAACAAGGACATTGGCCAACTCACTATAAAAGCGATGTTTTAAAAACACAGTCTATTGTTATATGTAAATGTGATTATATCAGGATTTCTGAAAACTGACATATTCTGAAAAACTCATAATAGACTATACTCTGGAAGACTAAAAGGCAATCTCAAGCCTCAGATCTTTGCCAAACTCAATAACTAAATACCTAAAATAAAAAAATAATCATTTTTAAAAATCTGGCATCCATAACCAAGGTACTTCATACCAGCTGTTTGAAACTTTTGAACACACACAGCATATTCTGATCAGCCTGGGTCTAAACTGAAAATATGTTCCCATGATCTTCTGGCTCTCACATTCTCATGCCCTTAGTGTTCTCCAGCGCAGAACCTGCCACCAGCACTGCTAACCTCGCTATCCAGGTGGAACTCGTGTCACGGTAGCAGCTCTCGTTTGCTCAGCGTCCACGACACGCAGGGCACTGCTCTAAGCCCTGTTTAATGCTTAGGTAATTCATTTACTCTCCCAACATTTCTGTGAAGCCAGCACTATTATCATCTCCACTTTACAGATGGGGACAGGGAGGCACAGGGCCTGTGTGTCACTTACTTGAGGTCACATAAGTAGCAAAGTGTCAGAGTCAAGACTTGTGCCCAGGCAATGTGGCTCCTTGGGCCCAGCCTCTGAGCTTTACTGCCTCTTGACATCCTTAATAGTTCCCTGCCCTCTGTTTTTCCACTTACTTCTGCTAGTCCTCCATTTTCACTAGTCATCCCTCTAACCAGAGTGTAGTCCTTTTTTCCTCACTGGGAACAGCTTCTCTTCTGAAACTTGCGTTCTACTCTCTGACCCCACCTCTCTCCTGATGTATACCATACGCAGTACACTGCTTCTATTCTTTGACCTTGTTTAAAGCAATAGGTGCCTTGATCCTTCCAGTATCAGTTCCCGCTTGGCCTCTCTCGCTTCCTTCTCAAACAATCTGTAATAGCATGTTGATCGCAAAACTCTTGCTCCAAGGCCTGTGATTAAGTTTGCATTCCTATGCTTCTAACAAATCCACTCAACAAAATTCCATGCAATTGCTTTTAAATATTCCAGTGGTGAGTGTGGGAAGAGAGAGAAGGTTTAAGTGTTTGATAGATATGATCTTTGAAAGAGGAGGACAACTGGTTACTACAAATTACAGTGAGGATGTGATTTAAAGTAGCACTGTGTTCACTGGAAAATATTTACTTGCACAATACTGTCAAGCTGAAAGCACTTTTTCATGGTACTATAATATTTTGGAAAAAGCATTGTCCGTCTCTTTGTTGACTGTATTGGTGAATTTTTCTCTTATGTTTGGTATAACTGGTCAGTTTTCACAAATATTACTGAGCAAGTTTAAGTTACATGGTGGCATATTAAGTCTAAGCTACTGCAGTTAGATAGTTTTTCACTAAACTGGGATGAGAAATAGGAGAGTTCACCTACATCTAAATTTTCACTTCTTACATAAACAAAACACATGCATGATAAGTGATTATGTAAAGGTTATTTTTGTGTAATATTTTTTGTACAAATACTATATATTTTTAAATGTGACAAGCAGGACTTCTGATTTTTAAAATCATTTTTATTTTAGCATAAATCAGTTCCTATTCTTAAAAAAAAAAGTGAGAAAATAGATGCGAAAATAAATTAAAATCACATAGAGATAACCAATGTACCCTGGCATATACTTCTCATTCCAAGACATTTTTCTATGAATACGTAAAACAAAAATGAGAAATTTAATTCTTCACTCTACTTATTTTATCACCTAACAGTACATCATATATTTCTGTAACACTGAATATTCCTTTACAACATTTAAAATAGCTGATTATAAACATATTTACTTAACTTATCCCCTACATTCACTACATCTCAGTTAATCCCAAATTTTCTTTATTATAAACTATCCTGTGTAAATGATCTTTATGGGTTAATGGAAATGTTTTACATCTTAATGGAGTAACTGTCAAAACTCATCAAACTCTACCCTTAATATCTGTATTTCATTTTATGTTAATTAAATCCCACTTCTTAAATAGACAAAAAATAAAACACACTGTGATGGACATCCTTATACTTAAAATCTTTTACAAATTAAGACCATTTCCTAAGTATAACTTTCTTGGAGAGAGATTGCTGGATCTCAGGGTATGCACATGTGTTTTTAAACACTTAATACCCATTCATTCATTTGTTCATACAAATATACTTACTGAGTAAACACTTTGGCCAAAATATTGCCACACTGCCTTCTAGAGTAATGATCCCACTGGCACATTTCATAATTTGTAGCAATATAGTGTTTCATAATTTAAAAGTGTTCTCCCTTTGACCATATTTTTTTAAAAATATATTATTTCAACTTGTGTTTTTAAAGAATGTTTCAGTGATAGCAAAATGTTTTCCCTATGTTTATTTTATTTTTAAAAAAAGATTTATTTATTTATGCATACAAGAGCTGGGGTACAGGCCAGAGTCCAGGGTGGTGAGAGGATTCACCAGAGACAGAGCCGGGGACAGAACAGGCAGACAGATCGAAACACACTGCTGAAGGCAGCAGTGGGTGAGGGAGGAGAGGTCTGCTACTCCATGTGGGTCCCATCCCCGGCTGTCCCCGGCCGGAGGCAGGGATGGAACTTGTGCTACAGTGACTGTGGTTTGCTTCATAGTGTGCTGCTAAACTCACTGCACCACCAGGGAGGCCCCTATTTTCCCTCTGTTTATTGGTGGTTTGTATTTCTAACCACTGCTAGCTCACTTATCCCCCATTGTATTCTTTGTTCCCCCCATTAGAATTTATCCTTTATGAGCTGTTTAGAAAAAGTTGGTTTCACACATTTCAAATACCTTTTACTTAGAGAAATTTTGAAAGTAAGGACATTTACATATTTATGGATAGTAGTTACATGTGCTATTTTTCATCTGTATGGCTTCTATCTTTGGTATCATATTGAAAACACTCTTCCCCACTCCAATATAACATAAATGCTCAGCAGCTATGTTCTCTGACATCATCCACTTCTCACCATCATTGAGTTAAACTGATCCTTGGTAGACCGAGACACTTACACACATAAACTTCCTACCTTAGTGAGCAATCCCTTTACAGTTGGTTTACCCTCAGGCTGCAGGAGAAGAGGGTTGGCAGCTTGTACTCGAAGAACATTCTGTAATACTTTCATCCATTCCTCCAAGATATTGGGAGAATCTGCAGTCAGATAGTATGTGTGTTTTTCAGTGGTCAACTAGAATGGAATGAGAAAGAAATAGGAGATTTAGGATTATTTCTTCATCTATTCTTCAAACATCACTACTTACCATAGAAATAAAATTGAATTCTAGGTTCCTAATAAATGACACCAAAAAATATAATATTTAATGGCTTTATGAGAAGTACAACAATTAGTATTTGTTGAAATAAATTTTCTCACTTCAGCTTACTTTAAAACTTTCATAGTATTATACGTATGGTCATTATTTTTCTTTTCTCCCTTAAATGTATTACAGAACCCTGATTGCTGAAAGGAACAGAATGATTGCAGAGTGTAATAAAATAACACATTTTTTTTAGCAATGGGAATTATTTGTTATAGAAATAAAAAAAATCAGTGATAAATAAAGACTTCCATATAAGAGAGAAATTCTTGGCACGAACACGATCAGATTACAAACACACAATTTTTCAGTCTCAAACTAATATTTTAAATTTTCTAAATATTTCAAATTACAAATGGCCATTAGCTGCCATGCTTAAGACAAAGCTTTCTCTGATTCTCATTCCTACATCTGTGGGCAGTTCCCAAGTAGAATCTATAGGTTATACTGATAATGTACCTTTCTAGTAAGTGCTGTATTCCACCCTTCAGAGGAGAAAGATAAGAAAAAATTGATTATAAAAACATTTCAGAAATAAAGAGCCTGATTTAAATAGCACTTACCAGACTATCTCAACAGCCTGCATTTTACATTAACAGGTTTCTACTATGACACCTTACATATGGATACAATGATTAGCGACCACTTCTATGTGGGACTTGGTAGGAATGAGGACAGTCCCCCATTCACTGATGTATTTTCCACTTAGTTGTTACAACATCTGAAGTTCATTGAAGAACCACCATTTTTTTGGTTCTGTATTAAAATGCCAACATTCCCAAATTTAACAGTACATTAAATTACTGAAATTTAATTATTGGGAATTTATTTATCAGGTAACCCTCTCTAAAATAGTTTGACAGCTTGACTGCTGTGAAGAGCAGGGAGATTATATATAGGCAGAGCATAGTATAAAGGGATAAAGGGCATAGAAACTGTAATGGGAGAGTTTCCCAATACAAAGTTAGCTTACATTTCAGTTTTAATTAGGAAATCCTAAGGTTTCACACTTTTTTAAGGCATCAAAACTGATACCAAAATGAACAGAAAACACAGAATCATCCAGTCTCCTCTCTTTACTTAGATAATTGATAACTGAGCTTTGTATGATTAAAAAAAAGACAGAACGAAAGAAAAAAAAGTACCTGAACTGTTTGTTTGTTATCACCTCTTAAAATACTGCTGGCTGCACTAAGTTCAATATGGCCTTGGGGTTTTCTAATGACATCACTCTATAAGAAAGGAAGAAAACCAAAGGGAAAGTGATTACCTATATGAGTAAGATTAACAAATGCTTTATATAATTCATTGTTCTACAAGGAAGAAAATCAATCATTAAGCACTTTCCACTCACCGGAGATTTGTAGTAAAGTAATTCACCGCCTTTGAGAACAAACCATCTCCGTTTCCAGGTCTTGACTTTACCACTCATTTTTAATAAATAGCCAGATTTTTCCAGTGGTTCCTAATTAAAAAGATATCTTTTAAAAATTAAGTTTCCTTTTGGAAGCTCACTCTAGCAGATTCATTAACAACAACAACAAAATCTGATTCAGTGTTTACATTTTTCCCATTATCACTGGAAGATGAGCAAGTTTTAGGGAGCTTCTGCTCTGGCTGTGAGTACTCTGTGTCTGTGGAGTAAGCATCTGGGGGAATCGCATAATCACTTTCAGAAGCCACAGAAGAGAGAGACACACCTAGATAAAGAAATGAATCAAGTCAATATTTAATAACTGGGTTACCAAAATGTCAGCTGTAAGTTCTCCTAAGGAATACAACCATTCATTACATCATAAGCCACCCTGGACTGGATTTATTCTCATGCCTTTGGTCACGAAAAACTTGAAAAACAGAGAACCAAAAGCTAAGAACTTTCGAGGTAATCTCTAAAAAACTCAAAGGAACATTTATTTTGACATGATTACAAACTGTGTTCTTTTTCCACATACAAAAAATATGTCACAGTTAACTAATGTAGGTTTTGTTAAGGATTAAAATATGTACACGAACATATTGACACAGTCAAAATGTGTCTTATCTTAATTTATGAATATTTGCACAATCATATTTTAAACCATTTAATTTTTGCAATCACTTTTAAAGTAGTTCACAGTAAAGAGTCTCACAATTTCAGTATTTTAGTCTTAGTAATTCTTTTTTCACCGTGGTTTGAAGCAAGTCTTTTGATTTTTTAAAAAATCCTATTATGGAGATAAAATTCCCACTAAATATTCAGAATTATTTGAAATTTGTATGCCCAAGGCTTCCTCTCACCTCGCTTCATGGCTCTCGGGCTGCCTGGCCCGCTCCGACTGCGTGTGTCTGACTCTGAAGTCCGGGAGCTGGATCTGGAACTACTTTCTTCCTCTGACCCGGAGGAGTCATCCAAAAACGGGCTGCTGCTTATTTGAGTCGCTTTCTAAAGAAAAGCAAGAACATCCTCCATGTGCCCATCTCTAAAGTCACCTCTTTCATTAGACACAGGATATTTTACCAGAAGAAGTGTGATAAAATCAGTATGCCTTATCAAAGGCATATTGTTAAATCCCAAATATCAGCAAGGCAACTTACCAATATAAAAGATTCCTGAAAATAACATAAGGTTGTGAATACCTTATTGGGTATGCAATAAAAGTAAAAAATACTTATTTCAATAAGATGCTCCAAAAACAGGAGAGGAACCGTGACAGGCAGCAAAGACCTTTCCAAACTAGGAGTTTTCATCACATCATTAAGAACACATTTTCCTAAAACAATTTTAACAGTTGTACATGGGATGGATAATCCCATGAGGCATGACAAGAATGGATCAGACTTCTAGTATGCTAATAAGAATAAATATATATATTTGTGTGAATTTCTAAAGTTTCCTATAAAGGGAGAGACGAAATGTCAAGAATGGAAACTGGATCTTGAATGAAGAGTTTTCTAGGTCCATCATGAAGAGTCACATGCTTAACAGTAACAACTATGCGTTACCCCCTTCAACGTCGTATACACTGGCATTGTCACATTCTTGTAAATGAGAGACGTGTAAAGTCCTGGTGAGGTATACGAAAGCATCGCAACAGAATCTGAAACAGAAAACAAAATGATTTTTTAAAATAACTTCTAATTTGCACTTAGCTTTACTTCTTAGGAATCTGGATTAGCAAAATTTCTACCTAAAGAGAGAGCAGGTTAATAATATGATTATTCATAGGTAGTTTGAGGATTATAGCTCTGACAGGTTGAATGATACATGGTCTTACTGGTTCATTATTGTCCTGTGCCAGTGCCCCAACTAGAGCGTAAGCTCTCTGAAAACAAGGGTCATAGCTTCTACTCCTTCGGCATCTCCATCCAACTCAGACTGGGTGAAATGAGGATAATCGCCAGCTGATTGACTCAGTGAGCAGCACCCAAGGGAGATACTCTCAGATTATTCATAGCTCTGTTACTGACATGGTGTTAGAACACTGTTGGCCTATGCCTTCACCAGGCAAACCTCCCATTGAAAGATTAGATTGTATGTCCTGAATGGCATGCATAGGAGGTAAGAAGGAATAGAACATCAGTTCCTCCAAGATAGGATTAGTGGTAGGATAAGGAGGGGGCTGGTAGAAGGAACCACAAAAAAATTTTTCTTTTTAATTCAGACAGTTGCTGGGTTTTATTTTTATAATGGGCATACATTGCTTCTATTGTAATTTTTTGAAGAAAAAAAGGAGGAATGTTTTAAACTCTGGAAAAAAGAAACACAGAGACCAATGTTTTTATAATTTAGACAGCTGAAACTCTATTATTTCTTTGCTCCAACCTTTCACCTGAAATCACAATGGGGTGCTCTCAACTTAGAGGGAGAAAAAGAAAAAGAAACAGCATCCCATTATTACTTATTTTCTGAAACATTTACCTAGTACTAAAAAACACGTAACCTGAAATTTACCATCTTAAGCACATTGACTATACAGTGCAGTAGTTAAGTATGTTCACTTAACTGCTTCTGTGACTCAGAGCTCCAGAAGCTTTGAGCTTGCTAATCTGAAACATTCTACCAGTAGGCAAACTTATCTGTCTAGGCTCCCGCAACTCCAAACACCATTCTACTACTTTGTCAATCGGCCCACTTTAGGTGTCTCGTGAAAGTGGAATCACACAGTGCTTGTCTTTCACGACTAGGTTATTTGGCTTAGAATGCCCTGGGGGTTCATTCATGTCATAGCATGCAAAAGATCACTTACTTTTGTTAACATTCTCCATATTGAAGGCCTCAGACATTCGAATACCTGATTTGGCTACAGCATAAATTCTGCTTTCCTAATGTAAAAGAGAGAGATTTAAACTGGATATTGAAAGCAAAGAAATGATTATTTTCAATACACATGCTTTTCATTTGTTCTTCATTTAATATTCATTCAAGTACAGCATTATTATAAAACTATCAACAGCGCCAACTAAAATATGCCACTGTGAATAGTATTGCAGAAATTTTTTCCATCCATTAGTCATTCCATTATTTACCTTTGTTCCCAAATTTTTGCTTGGTATTTTAAATTCTTTTGAAGAGTTAGGTAAAAAAATTAAGAGAAAGTTTATTTACAGTCACTGACTATACTTAAGCAGCACCTTTAATAATCTATCATATTAGAACATGGTTTAAGGGAATAAAGAGAAGCTTGAATGGCTTAAAATAAAGCCAGAAACCATTCATAATCATTGCCTACACATAAATATTACCTTTAATATTCCACCACTCACAGGACTAGAGAAAAAAAGAAACATCTGAAGTCAGAAATCACAGATAGAGTTGCCTTAAGTGTGTCTTATTTCAATATTCTTTGAAATCACTGAAGTAGAAGAAATACTTGAGGTTAAATTATAAATGAATTTGAGAACTATGATGGAATTTATAATATTAACTTCTTTTAAAAATAGTTTGTTATTCTGCTTTCTCTTCTCTGAGATCTCCTAAAATGAGACTGGAAAGGCTAGTAATCTTGCCCCTATGAGGAACGAAGTTCCTAACACATGGATTATCATATCCTGAAGTCTGTGATGCCTCTAACCTGGACATAGTTGTCTGAAACAGCAGATGGTAGGCAGCTAAGGCAGTCCTCCTCAGGACTTGGCCAATCTACCAGAAGGTTTCTGAAAAGCAATACTATTTTTTCAGGACTGAACAGCTTCAGAAGACAAGTTGAACAGAGAAGAACAAGTAGTAAAATGGTTTGCCAAATAAAATAAACCTGAAAACCTAACCTAATTCTCTAAAAATCTTGACATAATAAAAGAAGCAAAATTTCAACTTCTCACTGCCCACAGGGCAACATAATTGGAATTCCAGAGATCTGCATGCCAGTAATGTCCACTTATTTGATAGTATCCAGAATTCAGTAATAAACTACAGCCAACTTCATACAGACATGCCAATAAAATATTGAAAGTAAATGTATCTCTACAGCAGATATAGCTCAAGGTCTATATTTATACTAGGAAAACATGACTGTCTTAATTGGCTTAAAATTGCATTGGTTGCCAAAATAATAATAATACAGAACATCACTCCCAAACCCCAAAAATCCTATAACTCAAACATTTTTCTAGAGACCAAAGGTTAAATGATGCCAATATGTAAAAGAAAACTTAAATCTATAAAACAGATGATTTCACTTTCTTTTAGATATAGTGATTTCTTCCTAATCTAGTGATGCAGATATACCTAAGAATTAATGGGTATTAATTAATGGGTATTAATGGTCCATGTTTCAACAGAAGAAATCTCAATCTATTCTAATTAATGGGTATTAATTAATGGGTATTAATGGTCCATGTTTCAACAGAAGAAATCTCAATCTATTCTACATACACAGGAAGATTTTTTGTTGTTGTTAAAGCAATGGCTTATAAACTCATTAAGAGTGAAATTAAATTTCTCTTAAAGCCAACCAAGTAAGTGATTAAGTTCAGAAACTGGTGACCATTAAGAGTTAAGTGCCCTGGTCCAGAATTCAATCAGAAATATTACACAGGGGGAATTCTACTTCCCTACTCTGATATTTTCTCCCTTATTGGGGTGGGGGGGTGCTCCTAAAATTGAACAGTCCTGATCTCTCCCATGCATTCACTTTCCCATCCTCCAGGATAAGGAATGACTTCATGAGAGTGGTAAACTTACAGGAACTGGATATGCAAGCCTAGCACCTTCCTCTCTCAGACTTTCTCTTGGGAAGTAGCTGCCTGCAGGAAATAACCAGCTGTTCTTTCTCCAGGTCTTAAGTTTTAGAGGGGCAGGACCTCACTGGAGGAAGCCTGAGGTCATCCAGTGAGTGCTGCCTGGGACTGGATGAAAAAAATCTAGCTAGTTCTGAGAGGTAGCAATGGAAAGTTTAATTGCTCACAAATTTTCTATAATCTGTTTTACAAGTAATAAAGGTAAGTGTTTGATCTCCTTTCTGTCTTATGCTTGTGTATTTCTCAATGGATTCAGAACTCAGGAAAGAGAGGGGGTAGTTCAGAAAGCTGGGAATTGTCAGAACAAAGCTGAATTCAAAAAGAAGCAGGGATAGAAGTAAAGTTAACCCTGAAAGTGCGCTCTGAGGAAAAACTAGCATGCATGTGTTGTACACAGCCATGTGATTTACCCAGGATGGAAAACGATGCAAGGGAGGGGTTGGAGGTTTGCTGCAGCCTGCCTTCTTTGCTGAGTCGGTCTCCTGGTCATCTGAACACGGGGACTCCAGGGAGTCATAGGAAGATAGTCCATCATCACAACCAGTGTCCATATTTTCTGAAATGTCTGTACCGCTGCCATCAACAAGATCAAGATCTGTTTCCTGAGGTCTCAGTGGCCGTATCATACTTATAGCATTTCTGTTTGTACCAAACATCCTATCGGAACTTAACTGTGGCTGGCTCAAGTGCCGTCTGGCTAGCGCAACACTTACACTGAAAACATTTGGAATTCTTAACTTTGGGGGTGGTAGGTTTGATGAAGGCCCCAAAGCTATTCCTTTTCCGGGGAGAGAGTTGGGGTGCTTTGGCATCAAAGCTGGGGTTAAAATAGGGCTTGGGGTGTTGGCCTCACTCGAAGAAGATGAACAATCCAGTCTCTGAGACTGAAACTTTTTATTCAGTTCATCTGAGGAACTATCGTGCTCTTTTTTACTTGATTCTGAGTTTCCCTTTGCAAGAGAGCTGTTATGAGCTTTCCATTGTGCCTCCTGCTGCCAGGAATACAGCTTCTTGTGTTCTGGCTTCTTGATGCCAAAAGTCTCTTCTTCAAATATAGAACTGCTGTCATCAGATGCAGTCAAATATGTCTCACTGCCCATCCGGCTGTCCTGGACCCCTTCCTCCGATGTGTGACTGGAGAGGGTGGATGTGTACCTGGACTTAACTCTTCCTTTATCCCCATCTTCCTCATCGGAACTCCAGTCACTTGCTGGAGCCCCAGAATTCTGGGATATGCCACCATCCATTAGAAAGCTTGTTCTCCCATTCCGATTCTGTTCTGAAACACCAGGGTTTTGAGGCAATGTTCTTTGACCTCGGTTGTTTTCTTGAATTTGATTATCGGCAGACTTTTCTGGAATTTCCATTTCTATAAAAGCATACAATCATACTGATAAGTTGTCTATAATAACAATCTTTCTGAACGTTTAGCTTTATGTAACCACATGGTAGAAACTGAAATTTTAAAGAGAGCAAGGTTAACTTTTTTTTAAAATCTAAGTTTGAAAATTAAAACTTTATAATAAGACATGGAGGCCTAACAATTCAACAGAATAGAATCAACATTAAACTGCTTTTAACAAAGAAACATCTTGGAGAAAAACTAACAATAGTCTAAGGAGAGAAAATAAAAGCAGCAAAATGTGCAATAGGGCAACTCTCTCTGTCAAAGAAAATGGGCACCAAGGAAAACAATTAATTGTATCTTAGAACCAAAGAAAATGACAACCCTATTTCAATTAAATTGCAAAATTATAGTAGGTAAATTTAAGCACAATAAGAATAAAGCTTTAGTTTGAAAACTTTGGTCCCAAATTTCAATACTTGAAATATACCAAACCATGAAGAAAATATAAATAAAGAAAGAGACTGTCCTCGCTCCGCTTTTGGTTTAATTACCTACAAAATGTCTTCATAATAAGAATAACATGCTTAGAAAATGGTGAATTGGTGGTGAAATTTAGGGACTACACCTGAGAAAAGAAAGCAAACATTGTAAGAAAAATAAATTAATAATTTAAAAAAAAGTCTTTAGATATAGTTTACTTTTGTTTATAACAAAATTGGGAAAACTTTGTTCTACCACTGGCTTCATAACCAATAAACTAAAAATGCAGAATGAAGGTTGTATAACCAAGCATAAGTCAGTGTCTTAAGCCTAAAAGAAAGGTAGAAGTCTGCACACAGGTCCAGGGTTTAAACAGGTAGGTATAATTTTCCTCTCTGAAACAATAAGGGAAAAGCCAAAACTGTTACTAATTTGTTACTTGGTGTTCTTTTTCTTTGTAAGTTTACAATGTTGATGAAATTCGCATGTAATATTATTTTTTAACATTTCAAGTAAATAATGAATAGAAGATTCACAGTTATATTCTGAAGCTCAGTTAAAAAAAATCATCTGGTAGATATAAATAAATCAATTTAAAATTAAATATTACTTCTACCTACTGCAGGAAAAAGTCAGTTTTCTCCTAACTGACAAAGACTGTCAAAAAACACAAGGGATAACTAGAAACACAGGGTAAATGTTCTAGTTAGAAGTTATATTGTTCTTTAGAACTATATTCTCATTATATATCAAGCTGTCAAGAACAAAATAAGGACAATTAAGCTATATTTGGATTAATCTTAGCAAATGACTTTTCCTTTTTGAAAATGTCAAAGTAAATTTCTTTAATCAGTAAATACCTTCTACATCTTTTCCTTCAGAGAACTCAAGTTCGTTAGATGATAGCTTGCTCATTTCCTCAGATTTAACGACTTGAGGAGGACTCCTTGCTCGGGATGAAAAGCATCCAAAGGTCAGGCTGCTCAGGCGCTGGCCTTCCGGAAGCTTCAGTGCGGAGGCAGCGGAGGGCTTCTTCCCTTGAGCCTCTGCAAGACCATCCATCACCATCAAGATCTGAGTTTTTTATTAGTTTGTTAAAGATGGAGCAAACATCTATGAAAATTTGGACAAAACACTCCTTATACCAGAAGAAAGTCTCAAGTTCATCTTTATCCATGAAATATGGAATCCTCAATCTAGCATTTTAAAACATGTCAAAGTTTAATTGTGCAACATATTTTTTACCTGCAGAGAGAAAAATATCTAGCCCCTTTAAAGATAGTTCTCAAACAAAAACATAAAATTATAAAAATTAGAGTTGTATAGTTCTTGCAAAGTGAAGTGTTGATAAAACTTAACTGTGTAGTCATGCATTAATGGGGAGGAAAAAGGGACTGAGGTCCCAGTTGCCAAGGCAACCAAATAAAACATATATCCACTGGGGCAAATATTACATTATCATTGTAATAACCTTCTTATCTTGGTTTTCAGTATGCCTCTCCTATGAAAGCAGATGGAGGACATTGGTCTATGAAGACCACAATGTGGAAAGACTTAATCATTTCTTCACAGGAAAAAAGGAGAGGAGACAGACAGTTCCTAGCTATTGCAGTGACTGTGTAAGCACCTAAATTCAGATGGGTTTAATTAATCTTCTAGAATTTGCTGCTTTTAAGAGGAAAAGCATGGTGGTTCCATGACATTAAAAAGTTTCCAAGGAAATTAAATTCTTAACTCTGGGAAAACACCGAAGGGTTATGTTAAATAGCAAATGGTAACTGAGGAGGTAAAATATCTTTACAGGTATATTTCTTCAGATGAGCCTTTTCATATTGTCATGTTGATCATATCTTAATAGAACTAATTCACAATGATTCTAATAATCACACATATGCATGTATTTTTCAAGTACTATGCTATATAAACATATCATATCTCCTTTTCTCTACTCCAAGTGTAGTTTCCAAGGTTCAAGACCTGAGACGTTGTCAATGAAATTTAGAACTGCAAGCTAAGAATATCAGGGAAGTTAAAAATGGCCTTTTGAGAGTGGGTTTAGTACATCCGACCTATTTCAATGAGGGTGAATGCTACAAAGACCAGAAACTTTCATTCTAAGTATGGAATTCTAGACTAACTATGGGAGTAATTATTTTCCATCACATAGATGGAGGAATTGTGTAATATAACAAACATATTTTTTGGTCTTCATCCAAGGTTCTTTGCATAGAGCTGCTAAAAAAACAAAACAAAACAAAACAAAACAAAACCTTGGGATTTCCCAAGTTAGAAGAGCAATAAAGATATCTTTTGTTTTCATAACAAGCTGTTTCAACCACAACAGAGTTTATACTAATGAGATGATTTCTGGAAATCACCTAGATAGTATCAGGATAGGGGGAGGTTGAGAACAAACTAGGCAATTAAAGGATTGGAACGTCAGTTTTACCTTTTATTCCCCACCTCTGACCTCAGGGGAGGGCGATGGGGAAAAGGAAGGCAAATTAATCACCAGTAGCCAATGAACTAATTAATCAATCATCGATCCTGTAGTTAAGCCTCCAAAAACAGAAAAAGTATGCAGTTCAGAGGGCTTCAGATTAGGGAACACATGGAGGTGCTGAGAGGCTGGGGCACCCAGAGAAGGCACAGAAGCTCTGGCCCCTTCTTCCATACTTTGCCCTGTGACTCCTTCAGCTCAGTGTGCACATGAGTGACTCTCACCAGAACAGGATATTGAGTAAATGTCTATATCTTTAAGTCTACCCTCCATCCTTAGTTTTGAAGTTGGGAAAAAGAAAAGTAACCCTAAGATTGGAAAATGCAAACAATATGTGAAAAATTCTGTTCAAAACACTCCAGCCATAAAAGTTTCAGTGGTGACCATGATACAAAATGGAAAATAACATGACTGATTTCTTTTTTAAATTAAGCGTTCAAACTGTTATTACTGCCTTCAAATTATTTGTTGCTATCTAACTAATACAGATATGTGACTATTTGAATTTAAACCTATTCAAATTTAATATAATAAAATGTAAAATTCACTTCCTTAGTTGTACTAGTTATAGTTCTAGTACTCAATAGTAAAATTCTATGCCAAGCAAATCCAACCAACTTAGCTTAGCCAAAGTACTACCTTGTAGTTTTGTCTGTATTGTTCTTATCTCTTCAGTTTGTTTTTGGTTGATCAAACGAAGATTCTTCTTCTCCAATTCCAGCTGAAAAAACATTGTATTATCCTTTTATACAAAGGTACCATTTTTAAACTGCATTAGTAAATTATAAAAGGGAATGTTAATACCTAATTACATACAAAAAAGCAAAAGAATAACTATACATAACAAAAGAGTAATAAGCTAGTATCAAATGAATCTATCAGTATAGATTATGAATCTAGGTAATTATGGCTTCAACGTTTATTTTCTAAAACAAACAGTTTCAAATGTCTTCATTCCTTACGGTTTTTCCACCGTAAAATTAAGTTAACCTAAATTATTTAAACATTCAACTTGTCATATAAACTATATAACATGTAACTTCTTAAATGTTGAATACATTGATTTCGTGAGTATATATGCAAGTTCTATAATTATTTAAAATTAATGAGAACTAAAACCAACTAATTTAAAATGAGGTTATTTATACTGATTACCATAAGTGTATTAACATTTTAATTTTAGAGATACATTGGACATTAGAATGAAAGTCACCCATCTCACATTTACCAAAGACAGCAGCACCACCAACTGATCAAAATTTAGTTTTGCTCAGAATGATCACATATTCTGATGACTTACCTATTTAAAAGAAGTACAAGTTAAAGAAAAGACAAAATATAGCAATAAATACCTCATTTAACTTAGCTGTCACCCATTCTTTGATCTTAGCTGCTTTCTCTTCTATTATTTTAGCTTCTTGTACTCTTATTTGTTTCTGAAATAACAGTAAGTTTGTTTAGTTCAAATATAAATTCACTCTCTGGAAGTGTTCCATCATAATTATAAAGTCCATGTAAAACCCATTTCCAAGTTAAAACATCTACCTTAAAATTACCTAATGGAGTGAAAAATGAGAAACAAAGTCTAGCAGAAACAATAAGAAACCAAAATGGCAAGTGTAAATTTTTCTAGTTTTAACAAATGTCATTCTCTTTCTCTGAAAGCTCATAGACTAAAATCAATCCACTGAATTTATCAACAAAATAAAACCATTTCTGGAAATAGTCTAGAGTTTAAAACATTAGAAAAGGGATCGACCAGATTAGGGAGAAAGGAATCAAAATCTCCTCAGGGGTATGATTTGTTTTTCCCAAAAACACTATTTTAAAATATCCAGGAAAAATAAAGTTCAATAAATTCTACCACACATTTATCAACTTTAACATCTGGCTATGGTCACAAAACTACTGAGAATGTGACTATCGTATAAATCACAGTGTAGGGTTCAGGGGGTGGTGAAAGTTGAAAACCACTGACCTCAAGAAACATTGATCCCCAGAGCAATGAAAAAAAAAATGCTGAAAATAAAGAATTTAACAATTTCATAGTGGTCATATTTAAATGATGCTAAATGACTGTTTAAATAAATAACCCTAATGGAATTTTTCTTCCAAATAAAATTTTAAAATGAACTAAATACTCTATTTAGTCTCAATAAAGTGGTTCAAAATCAGTGTACACAATTCTAATCAGGATTAGTATCAAACATATATTTAAAATGTAATTTTCCGTAAACATTTCCAACACCCTAACGATCTAAAGCAAAGATTTCTTTCAGACATTTTACAGACATAAATGCCTGCTGATAACCAAATGTTTTCAAGTTAAGCACTACACTCAAACTCTTTAGTCTGAGTGTTAAGGAGCATTGTCACATTCAAAAAGTATTTGTGATATCGTCCTGAAATCACCTTGGACTTAAAGTGAATGCCACTTTACTTGTACCTTTTAGAATAGGGTTTGATCCTATATTGACCAAATAAGTAAGATTTTTGACCCAAACTTAGATTTTTAGACTCTCTTTTTAATTCTTTATGATTATGCATAAATAAATGAACATATTTAGAACTCTTTGATGATGAGATTCCTCCTAACCTGCTCTTCAAGTTGCAGCTCCAAAGTTTGAATTATGTCATCTTTTTCCTGTATTAGATTCTCCAGATCTTGACACTTTTTATACAACCTCGTCTCTGATTCACTGGTTTGGATATTAGCTGCTTTTAATTTCTCTTCCATAACTTGTACCTATACTCAGAGGACAAAATATTAAAATTATACATGTACTTAATTTATCAAAGTATTTAAAAATTGAATTAAAATAATCTTAGCAAATCTTATCAATTTAACCATCATATTAAATTGAGAATTTTACTTTAACATTAAATAGATTCCTAAAAAGTATCATCACAAAAGAAAAATACTGAGCAGTAGTTTTAATACATTTAATAATTATAAAGTCTAAAGACTTTTGCCAAGGGTTAATTAATTTGAGGTACATATTGGTACATAAAAGACTCTCAGACTACTGCCATCATAAAAGTAATGTATATATACTCCAAGGCAATGATAATATGCAAAGTACTTCAGATAAGTATAAAAACAGAGTTTCTAGCCTTCACTTTTTCCCATATTTTAAAAAAAGTAGGAATATAAAGTAAAGGGACTGGTGAGCTAACACTTATATTGGGAGCCTCCCTGGTGGCACAAAGGGTTGAGCGCCGCACTGTGGGGCTTCCACCGCCACAGTGGCGCAAGTTCAAGCCCTGGCCAGGGAGGGGACCCACATGGCACAACAGACTTTGCCTGTCTCACCCACTGCTCCCCTCAGCAGTGCATTTCGGTCAAGGCCTGTTCTGCTACCCGCTCTGTCTCTGGTGACCCGCTCTGTCTCTGGTGAATCCTCTCAACCTCTTCCCCCTCCCCCACCATGCCTCTAGCCTGTACCCAGCTCTTGTATGCATAAAAAAATAAAAATATTTTTTAAAAAAAGTCTTAGATTGGATGAGATGGTATTGTAATACATTGGGAAAAAAACTCGAACTTACATGAAAAAGAAACACATACAATAAGGAAAGAAAAAGGAAAGCAAAACAACCTTAATGTTTATACTGCTTTAAAGTGATGTAGTCATAAAAAATAAAGTATGAGAATCAAAATTTAGGTAGGAGAATGCATTTATTTAGTGAGGATTTATTGATTCTTTTATTTAATAGTCAATAAACTACTATTCCAGGGCATGGGAAAACTGACCCATTTTCTGCCTGCATAGAAATTACCCCTTAGTGAGTTAAGAGAGGTCACAAATATAATAACCATGTAAAAATCATATCACATGTGACATAAGATGGTAAGGATAATAGAAAAAAAACACAGTAAAAGGGATTTGAGTGGTTTCTCAATTTTAACAC
The DNA here is from genome assembly GCA_019455555.1 of Galemys pyrenaicus. NCBI lineage: Eukaryota > Metazoa > Chordata > Mammalia > Eulipotyphla > Talpidae > Galemys > Galemys pyrenaicus. The sequence goes on from JAGFMF010012281.1 coordinate 13,672,326, forward strand.
CTAAGATATACTAACTCTGTTTCGATTTTCTTCAAAATGCATCTGGTCATACAAAATCGAAGACAGGATTGTGAAAAATTAATGTTAGTATGAAAAAAAATAAAGTACTCATTACTCTATACAATATAAATGTTTATTCTATAATAGACTCTAAATAGGTAGCAATGTAATTTTAGCAATGTTTTAGATTCTAGGAGGCAAAGAAGAAAAATGTGAAAATTTGCAAAATTAAAGATGACAATTACAATGAAAACTCAAACTATTAATAATACCTCTGAAAAATTATAATGAATCCCTACTTAAAATTCAAAAATACTTGACTAAGAGAGTTTCGAGAAGGACGTGTTTTGGTTAGTGTTTTGTTGTTTGTTTTTTTTTCAGTCGTGAATACAAGGTTTCATCTGTGGACTCGCTATATAAATGAAAACTCAATTAGGATGCCAAAAATGTCCAGTTTGAATACTTTTGAAAACTTTAAAAATAAGAATAAACAAAAAAAAGGAGAAAAACATGTATTCTGCTATCCAAATGATAATTTTAAGTCACCTTAAGATTTAGATTTTTAACATAAGACAGCTATTTTTCTGCAAGAACTGAGAACAAGAAGCGAAGAACCAAGGTCAACACCAAGATACTGTCACAAACAATGGCTGGAGCAGGACAGAGAGGTGGACAACAATTACGAAGGGTCAGTTTTAAGATGGTATAGCCAGTTCCACACAGGGCGTTCTGTTTACCATGGAAACATGGAGAGAAGAGCAGAGACCAAGTTCAAAACCATAGTTCCTCTGCAGGGATACGGCAATATGTGAGAACTTAAAAAATAACCCAAATTAATGGAATAAGAACAAAAAAAAAAATCACCAGACCTACACGTACACTCTTATTAAGTCCGACACTTGACATTAAGCCACCCTACAGACTTTGGACTGTCACATAAAATTGTGTTATTATTGCTTAAGAAAGGCCTACAGGGCCTCCCTGGTGGCGCAGAGGGTTAAGCAGCACACTATGAAGCAAACCTCAGCCACAGCAGCACGAGTTCGATCCCTGCTGCTGGCCAGGGAGGGGACCCACATGGTGAGGCAGACCTCTCCTGCCTCGCCCGCTGCTCCCCTCGGCGGTGTGTTTCGGTCAGTCTGCCTGTTCTGCGACCACTCTGTCTCTGGTGATTCCTCTCACCTCCCATGACTCTGGCTTGTACTCCAGCTCTTCTATGCATAAATAAATAAATCTTTAAAAAAAAAAAAAAAGAAAGGCCTACAGTTCTGGAAATCTATGATGTGGGAGTACTCTTTCCCGAAAAACATGTTCAATGCGAAAATTGTTCTAAGTGATGTTAGTCAGAGCTCTGTGGAAGTGTCTTTGCCACATGCAATTACTGAATGTGACCATTACTTTTTGATGAACCACTTTCTAGGCAAAAATAAAATTGGCTAAAGTGGCCAACAACAATCAGAATATACTATAGCATTAAGTATACATAAAGGTATCCAAATTTATCTGGAAAATTATGTGACTCTTTTACAGACAACTTATTTAACTGCCATGCAGGTTATGCCACTTATTAATATAAACAAAGAGAAAAATGTAGAAAGCTTAAGTATAATGCAGTGTCAGCTGACTACTGCTTTCAGTGGTGAAACATTACTTTTTTTTTAAATCTACATTTTGTTCTTGTTGTTGGTGTTGTTTATTTAATTATATTCGACATCATCTGTATTCCCCAGGGAGTACCCACCACCATCCCACCCGTGCACCATCACCTCAGACCCTTGTGCTCTTTCTGCCCTCATCCCCATCTTTGCCCTCTCCTTCTTCTCCTCCTCCACCATGGTCCCTTTGGTTAATCTTTGACTTTTTGGTCTTGTTGAGTTTTTTGTTTGCTTTTGGTTATAGTTGCCCATTTCCTTGAGCTTCTTCTTCTCTTTTTGTTGTTGTAGTTGTTGCTCTTTCATATTACTCCTAATAGTGAAGCCATCCGATATTTTTCTCTTGCTTTCTGACTTGTTTCACTGAGTATAATTCCTTCTAGCTCCATCTATGATTCTATAAATGCATTGCCCTAGTTTGTCATTTTTGATTGCTGAATAGTATTCCATTGTGTAAATGTACCACATCTTCTTGATGTGTGCTTTTGGGCATTTGGGTTGTTTCCAGGTCTTACCAATTACAAATAGTGCTGCAATAAACACAGGAGTACAGGTGCTCTTTTAGACCAGTGTTTTGTGTCCTTTGGGTAGATTCCTAGGAGTGGGATTGCCGGATCATATGGTTGTTCCAACTACAGTAGACTGAGGAACCTCCATACGGCCTTCCATAATGGTTGGATTAGCTTGCATTCCCACCAACAGTGTACTAGGGTTCCTTTTTCTCCACATCCTCGCCAGCATTTGTTGTTGTTGGTCTTTTTGATGTGTGCCATTCTTACCCGTGTAAGGTGATACCTCATTGTGGTCTTAATGTGCATTTCCCTGATTATGAGGGCTGTTAAGCATTTTCTCATGTGCCTGTTGGCCATGTGTATGTCCTCATGGAGAAGTGTCTTTTAAGTTCTTCTGCCCATTTTTTGATTGGGTTTTTACTTTATTTTTCTTGAGTCTTATGAGTTCTTTGTATATCTTTGTGATCAGACCCTTGTCCGTTGTGTGGAGTGCAAAGATTTTTTTCCCATTTAGTGGGGTTTCTTTTTGTGAAATATTACTTTTTGGTTAATACGGAATTTAAGTCTTTGAATATGGCTCAATGACAAACGACAAGCTGAATGGAAGCAACATAAAGAACAGATAGGCCACAGTCCCATGTAAATTGTTAAAGACAGCAAAGGATTTTGCTACTCTAAATTAACATTTATTTAGTCTGGCAAAAGCCAATAAAAAAAGCAATATGATCAGTGCATGAGAAGTCATCTGATCTGTATTAATATTTCCCATTAACTCTTCAATTCACTATGAAGTGTTTAAGAAAAAACACTGGTGGTGCAGAGGGTTGAGCGCCTCACTGTGAAGCTTTCACATAGCACAGCAGCGCGAATTTGATCCCCAGGCCAGGGAGGGGACCCACATGGCACAACAGACCTCTCCTGCCTCACCCGCTGCTCCCCTCAGCAGTGTACTTCAATCTGCCTGTTCTGCTCCCTGCTCTGTCTCTGGTGAATCCTCTCACTTCCCATGACTCTGACCTTTACCCCAGCTCTTGTGTGAATAAGTCTTAAAAAAAAAAGTCCTCCTGAAGTCTAACAAAATAGGTACTATATAAATTTAAGTGTTGTGGCAAAGAAAATAGTTACAAATCTTGCTAACTATACAGAAACTCTGGGAGATTTGTAATTCTCACTCAAGTGTTTTGGTATTGACTCAAAGTAGTCTGTCTAAATATGTATTTTGCCTAAAAATGTAACACTGAGGGCCTCCCTGGTGGCGCAGTGGGTTAAGCAACGCACTATGAAGCAAACCTCAGCCACTGTAGCTCGAGTTCGATCCCTGCTGCCGGCCAGGGAGGGGACCCACATGGCGCAGCAGATCTCTCCTGCTGTGCCCGCTGCTCCCCTCAGCAGTGTACTTCCGTTGATCTGCCTGTTCTGCTCCCCACTCTCTGTGGTGAATCCTCTCACCCCCCCCCCACACTCTGGCCTGTACCCCAGTGCTTGTATGCATAAATAAATAAATCTTTTAAAAAAAATGTAACACTGAGAATTAAATAATGTTACACCTGATATTCTCAGAGGACAACTAAAAATAACAACATTTTTCTGTTAATTTACAAGATAAGTGGTTGTTTCCTGGCTACAAACTGTTATGGTTTGCTTCCCTTGAATTAGGAATGAGGAATTTTTTATTCTCTTAAGATCTAGGGAATCGGGGAAAATTAACTGAAAATCACAACTGAAAACTCTTAATTTAGTTGAATTTTCAGAGACACAGAAGAAAAAAATCATTCTTAGTTCTACAAACTTCTATTAAGCCTTGTGGTGTTTCCTATCAGTCTTTTTTTTTTTTCAAACTTTCAGGTTTTCCTAACACATTAAAAAATACAAAATAGGGCCTCCCTCTGGTGCAGTGGGTTAAGCAATGCACTATGAAACAAATCCCAGCCACTGCAGCATGAGTTTGATCCCTGCACCCCGCCAGGAGGTGACCCACGTGGTGCAGCAGACCGCACCTGTGTATTTCGGTCAATCTGCCTGTTCTGCTCCCCACTCTGTCTCTGGAGGACCCTCTCACCACCCCCTGCACCTCTGGCCTGTACCCCCATTCTTGTATGCATAAATAAATAAATCTTTAAAAAAAATACAAAATGGTGTACATGTTTTCCTAATATAACTCTTAAGCATTTTCTATTTAAGTACATTTGCTGTGTAATAATTTTAATGGTTGTTTAATATTCTTTGAGTAGATAAAATTTCATCCTCTCGTAATTGCTATCCATATTAATTCCAACTCTTTATTACCATAAATAAAGATGCTATATATATCAATAAAACCAACAACAACAAATGCTGGCGAGGTTACGGAGGAAAAGGAACCTTACTTCACTGCTGGTGGGAATGCAAGTTAGTCCAACCACTTTGGAAGACTGTATGGAGGTTCCTCGGCCTACTAGAGTTGGA
>JAGFMF010012281.1:13677361-13687906 GCA_019455555.1 Galemys pyrenaicus
ACAAAAAATGAAAAGGGAGAAAATGAAACAAACAACAACAACAACAAAAAACAACAACACACAGAGAAAACTAAAGGAAATGGGCAATCATAACCAAAACAACCAAACAATCAAATAACAACTCAACAAGATCAAAAGACTAAAGATAAACCCAAGGGACCATGGGGGTGGATGGAGGGAGGGGAGGGCAAAGACGGTGAAGAGATGTAAAGAGCACTGAGGGACTGAGGTGACTGTGCATGGGTGAAATGGTGGTGGGAACCCACTGGGGAAAACAAACGATGTCAAATGCAATTAAATATAATAAAAAAAAATGTGAATTCCCAAGTAGAAAGACTCATAGTGTAAATGGAATTAAATGCCAAAAAAAAAAATAAAGATGCTATAAAAACATTTATCTATAAATCTACATTATGGTTAGGATTACCATAAAAGTTACATATTTGATTTTCTCAGAAGGCAGAATTTCCTAACAGAAGCATTTTTATCCTTTTGAAAATTTGGTAGAGCTACAGGTCCTGAAAAAGTAATGGTAAGAAATGAAAATGGTAAGATGTAGGAGAGGACTAAGGACTATTTTGAAGACATTTCTGGACAAAAATATTTACACTGAAAGCAGCAGGAAAAAATTAAAATGATATACCCTACCTGTTGAAAAGCTTTTTCTGCTTGACGCTCAGCATCAATGACTTGCCGCTCAAGCTGCTGCATCTGTAAAGTGAAAAAAAAAACAAAAAAAAAAAAAAACAGGAAAGAGTTAAAACTCATTATTTTTTATGTCATCAGACTCTTCAGGTATATTAAAGTTGTTCACTAGATAGAAATTACAATTAGCACATTAAATGCCCCTTCAGAGCATTTTAAAACACTGATCAAATAAAATGTTACGGGTTTGATTTTTTAAAATTAACTTTATTTATTTCTTACATTGTTGTTACTCTTTGGACAGTATTTGATTTCTCCCATAAAGTGTAGTTCCCGTAGCTTCCCACCACCATGGCACCCATAATCCATCTCCACCATCTCGTGGTTTGATATTATTAACACAACGTTACATACACTAAGTGAGCCATAATTTTTTTCATTCAACCACAAGTTAGAAATTACTGGCCTAACAATAAATTTAAAAAGTGGTAAGACCCCAAATGTCACATTTGATTTGTTAATAGCTAAGTCATTATGATAGCAAAGAAGTGGTATATTCTCTTAATCCACAGGTGCTACGTTTAAGTGAGAACTCTGGGTAGTTTTAATCCTTACAGATTTCGATGGAAAGAGTAGCCCGCTGATTAAACACATACATCCATACATCCACACCCACAGTCATCCACAAAAGCCTCGGCACTGAAAATCTAAAATACCTGGGTATTTAAGTTTTGTAGAGAACAAAAAGTTCAGAGACTAAAAGCAAAACATTAAAATGAGTATTATAAGGAAAATAAACAGAAGTATTAAAAAGGACCCAATGCAAATGAACCTGAGATGACTACTAAGTACTGAAGACACAACCATGGTTTAAGATTCAATTTGAAATTGTTTTTTGCTGAGGGTTGAAGTCTAATTAACACCAGAGTTCGATGGGAGCTCATGTTCCAAGGTATTGTTGGTTGGTAGTCCACACATTCAGAACTGCTAGAGGACCTTGTTCCACCCTGGCCACTGCCCAGTTGCAGCCCCATCCGTCCCCTAAACCACTGAGAAGCTGAACTGGGCTACCAAAGAGACCCAGAGGGGAAGGTGACCCCCCCGCCCCAGCTAGGGTGTAAGAGGCAGACAGTGACCCTACCCTGAAGCTGCATGGGATGCTTTGTCCTCCATGTTAGAAAAACGATTTCCACTGATTATATCATTTTTCAGAGGTATGCTGCTTGAGGGCATTCACTGTGCTTTGCTAATTATGTTTAGGCAAATTACCAACATCACCATAGCCCACCACCAGAAATAGATTTCTTAAACATTTTATTAGTGTAACGCATGGAGCTTAGCAGCAGTATCCGAGCTTCCTGTGTCATCTTTACACAATTCAAACACAACCACCACTGTGCTGTATGTAAAGAATCTTGGTCCACTCTGTGATTAGGACCACCTCTACAGCACGAAAACAGAATTTTCTAAAAGGAAATGACATGTCGGTGGAAAAGTATGGGGACAAGAGCTGGTCTGTTCTTGCATATCCTGCTATATTTGCTGCACTGAAAATTTAAAACACCTTTTGTTTACTAGGAACGCAGCACTAGCTGGGCCACTCTCATTTCTGGAGACCTGGAATAGTGACTAGGAAAGGAGGAAAGGGTTTGTGAAAAGCCTGGACAGCTTTCTCCATGAGTCTGAAAAGTGTACAAATCAGTGTGGCTTGAAAGTTAACTGAAGATAAGTTAACTGAAGCTGGAAAGCTGCCTGAAATACCTGCCAATTTTCACAGAAAATGCAGAGGATTCCGAAGGGAGAAATCTGCTTTCTATAAAACCACTGCACAAAAGGACAATATGTAACAACGCTCAGCAAGTAGGAGAAAACTGCTGTTCAGGTGTGGCTATTACTTTTAGTGGAATGATTCCCAAAAAGATGATAGTAATGATGAATGATGTGCACCGGCTCTCAGTATTTGGATGTAATTTCAACCACACACTGGTTTTCTTCCCTCCAAATGATTCAGGAAATGACTGAGGGCAAGAGAATAATAGAATTGTACAGACTGAGAGCACTTGAAAGGTGGCTAGTCCAAATTGTGATGTCAGTGTCAAATACACACTTCATTCAGTGATATATATATATTATTTGAAAACCTAGTACAAAAAATATCTCAGTAATTTTTTATATTGACACTGAAATGGTAATAGCTTGGCTGTGTTACATTAAATAATATATGCTATTAAAATTAATTTCACCTGTTTTTTCATTTTAATATTTATTAAAATTTTTAATTTACATGTTTCCTATTTCTATTGGATAACAAAAGTGTAAAACATTCCATTGCTACCCTATGTGGCAATTCAACTGCCTGTCCACTTGGCAGCATTTTAAAAATTATTTTTATTAAGGTATCATTGGTTTACAACACTGTGTATGTTTAGGGGTACACAGGTTCATACCTCTTCAAATATGTTACCAAACCACATCTACCACCAAAGCACAGATAATACTCCACCACAGTCCTCTGGGCCCCTTCCCACTCAACATCCTCATCCCCACTGGCAACCTCAGCTCTAAACTCAGATTTCAAGAGTTTGTTTATTCTGTTCCTCTGCTTTGTTTCTTTATATTCAGTATTTGTGGTTCCCCTTCTTGTTTAACATTATAGCCAGTCCCCTCAAATGGCAGGATTTCACCCTTTTTTATATCTCTATCTGAGCAGTATTTCATTGTGTTTATGTACTTCAGGATACTCTACATACCTTACATGAAGTCAGATAAAAATAAGAAAACGTTTAAAGGTCACATGAAAAAGTTGCTGGTATTTCATTAATTAAAACCATATAGTAGTGGTTGAAATGTTATAATTTAAATGATAAAAACAGATACGTGGTCTGCTTTTTCTCTAAAAGCTTAGATTCTTGCAGGTGTGCCTACCAGAACTTTCATGACTATGGGGTGAACCTATTATCTCTTGTGTTAGGTACTGGGTAGACCTTTTTACTCTGGAGCTTGTGTCCTTCAACTCTGCGAAATGTCCATGCATTGTTTCATTGACTGTTTTTTCCCCCTCAGACTTCTGATTAGTTGAATTTTGGACATAGCAGACCGGTCTTCTACATTTCTGACATTCCCTCTCCCATTTCTCATCTTTTTAACTTTTTTCTCTACTCTCCAGGAATCTAGCTTAAGTTTATAGTCCAACATTTCCATTAAATTTGTCATTTTTATTACCATGGCTTTTTCTTTAAGAGTTCAGATTTATGCTCTTCTAACATTCCTTTTTCACAAAGCAGTATCTTTTCTCTTGGAGAATATGAAATGATAGGGTTTTGTTTGTTTTATTTTGTTTCCTTTTCCCTGCATAAGCAACAATGCTTTTGTTTTTTTGTTTGTTTGTTTTCTCTTTCATGTTAGAGACTCTCTTCAGATGTCTGGTTATTCATGCAATGCCTACTTATGTCTCAAGTTAAAGGACTAAATAGCTGATTTGAAGCTTAAGTATAGAGATTGAACTGTTGACCCATAAACTTTGCCATTTGGTGACCTGGCTAAGCTTTCTATTGGGGAACCACTAATGTCAGCATTATTACTTTTTTCTTTCTGGGTTGACAAGAAAGAAGTGCTTTCAAACTCCTACAGCATAAGAGTTTGGGAGAAAGTTGGGAAAAGGGGACAAATTTACCATTAAATACGCATATATTCACTCAATCCCCTTGTTTTTGGAGAACCAGAAAGATGGAAGTCACAGCCTTAAATAAAGACTAGAGTGTGCTGGGAGCTAGAGGCCCTGCAGAAGCCTCTGAAGAGTGAAAATAGTGTTTCACTCTGGGGCTGAAAATAGTACTAGTAGAAAATGTGGCCCTTACAATAAACCAACTCTCTGAAACCTTCCCATGTATCTCCATGTGCCAAGTGTTCAGAGTGAAGAATTTACTTCCTGTTTAAATATTGAAATATTCTTCTCTTACAAAACTGAATAACTTGCTTGGAGGGCATTACAACTGTGGTATTTATGGGCTTGTGGTATAATGTAATAAGCAGTCTCCCACCCACAGTCTCCCACCCACTCACTGTAAAACAAAGATTGACAGTTAACCAGCACAGATTATTTAAACACAACTGTCGATCAAATTTTTAGAGTGCCCTGTTCTTAAATAAAGATGGATTATCAAAGATCATCAGGCATTGGTGAAAAATAATGCAACCTGAAAAAAATAATATAAAAGTAATCTCAGAGGAAAAGATAATTCAGATAACAGAACAGAGTTTTTTGTTGTTGTTTTAAATTCTAATTAGAGGTTAGGAACCAGGAACTTTTAACTGCATTACTTCACAGCTACACCAAACAAAAACTGATTAAAAAAAAAAAAAGATTAGGAAATTGACGTTCAGAGTAATTATGCCTTATACAACCGTGTTCCCAGCCAGTGACGTGGCTGAGATTTGGTCATCAGGTTCCTAGTCCCTTCTGTTCTTTTAGTTAAAGCACACACCTGCTTTGGTATTTATAAGCACCACGCAATCAAATGTGTTTCAAATGTGTGAAACCACAACACTCTTAGCTGGAAAGCACTTGCCTTTATTTCGGTCCCTAGTATGTTATTCTTTCAGCTTAGAAATTGTTTACTAGTAATGACTAACAATTTTACATATTAAATTTTTTCACATATCAACATTCGTAATATGAACAATTTTAAGTTATATGTTCTCAAGAAACCTAGCACAGAAAGAAACAGGGTGATAGAGGTATAACCAAGAGAGTCTAAATTTGGATCTTCAGATTTTAACAGATTTTTAGTACTGGATAGGAAATAAGCTAAGTCATCTCTCCCCCAGATTTTTGGTATATTATTCACTTACATGACAATTGTTGAGGCGTGGATAATGATCACACAACAGAAACTCATTAAATGTTTGTTAAGCAAATGAATGAAAGAACAGATGAATGAATGGAAGAAGGATTCAACTCTTTCCCAAACACATTTAAAAGCAAAAATAAACTTGGATAAAAGAAAATGACTACATTTTCACAATCTATATTACAAATTGTAGCTACTAAACTGTCACACTGCATAAATATAAATCTACTTTAAGTATATACAATAAAGTTTGGAACATTAAAATCAGTTTAAATGTAAGGGTAGTACTGAAGGAAAACTTTGACTATAATTATTCAAGCTAAAATATAACTGTCAAATACTCAAAAAAGCAATGCAATATTCATGTAAATTTTATTTCTCAATGTAGACTATAATATAAAAGTTAGGGTCAATTCCACAATCAACCTATACTAAATCACTAAAAAACAAACAAACAAACAAAAAAACTTGAAATGATCTGCTGCTACATTCTAGGCTTTGGGCAAAAGTAAATATCTTGTGAAAAGACCACTTACACAAAATAAAGTAGCAAATTCTGAACCTAGTTCTCTGATTCTCTACTTAAGATTTGCCCTCTGTAGCCTGTGGCAGAAAGAAATCTGTCACTTATCTTGGATCATAACATTACCATACATAATACTCAGTGAATCCCACTTTTTCCCGAGCATTATATATAAATGTTTTATATATAAACTTGTTTAATGGGTTGGTTACTTTGGGCAGAATACTTCAGGATCTTCCACTTACTGATGTTGACAGTGATTTCCACAAAGTATCTCTCTTCCTGATCTTGTTATCTGCGTAATTCTGGAGGGCACTGTGACTTACTAGGTGAGGCAAGAGTGACCAAAATGATGTGCAACTTAAATAAAGCAAGTATGGAGTTTTACTGCACTGTTCTATGAAAACATACGCAAGACTCTCCAGTGACTCCTCATTCCTAGAGAGAATCCCAGACTACTTGAGGGACTCATATTCACAAAAGACCAAAAGACAGGAAACCCCATACAAGCAAAGCTGTATCAGGTAAAGGCAGCATTAGGGTAAGGGGGTGAGCTGACACCAAAAGGAAAAAGACATCATAGCTTTCACCCTTTTCACTAAAAAATTAATCTATAGGAAATAACATTCAGTCCAATTTATAAAGAAGCTTTCCCTTTTCCCTCCCTAACTCAGAAAACTAACAAGTAATACTATAAAGTAAGAAAACTACTTAAATCTCAGCTTCCCTGAAGAGTTTATATTTGGCATACTAGAGATATTTCCAACACCATTCCTTAAATTCCTCTAAAGACCTCTCCCACTTACAGCAGTATTTGCCCAAGTCTTCAATAAGGTCTTTTTCTTCACAAGCTTCAATATTCTAAGTTACTTGGAAATTGTGATGGAAAAAAAGAAGTGCAAAATAGTTTTAAAAAATCTCATGTATTCCTCTAGTCTACCTCCAAAAAAAAAAAAAAAGAGGGTACGTATCATTGAAATCCATCTTTATTATAAAAAAAATTCTGAGATCATCTCACACATTTTTCCTTAAAAAAATGCACAAAGGCTTTTGTAATTAATCTGTATCTATAATTACATTTGTTCAAGTCCTCTTTTGCTACACTTAACCAGTGGTCCATTTAGAAAGGTACAGGAAAAATCATGAGTTACTTTTATGTGCCAGATTCTCTATTAGCTGCATCACAAAGAAGTGTGAAAGATTTAAGATTTGAGGCCAGCTCTGCTATTTGTTAGTTGTGTGATATTAGGGACACTATTCAAAGACTCTCCATCTTAATGTCAACATCTTGAGATTGGGGATAATAACAGTGACCTCACTGGGTTTCTGTGGGGTTGAAACTCAGTAATGGTTATAGTATAGGCTTAGAAACCATAGCTGGCACCTAGTGGTACCCACCTATAGCCAGAGCCAATAAAACAGAACTAAGAACCAGAACTGTTGTAGGAAAGAAAAGCTGGCCAGAATTCCTGGCAAAGAGCTGAAGAATGAATTAGTATTCCCTCAAGAATCCTCAGCACTGGGTCTGCATCCATTTGGGGAAAGGTATGGAGAATTATTAGGGAGAAGCCTTGGGGCAGACTGGTCCTAACACAAAACCGAAGGTTATGGATGGGATCAGACTGGCCTCTGGAATGCAGTATTTGAGTCAAGTTGGCGTGCAGAAGCAATGCAATGGGTTTGCTTTGAAAACTATGTAATGCTCTATAAATTATTACTATATACATACACATATCCTAACACACACAGATACCTGCTCCTAAGCAGAGATGGATTTATATTTCAAGGCTAAATAAGAGACAAATAGGTGAGTGGATGAATATATCAGAGAAAGCAAGGAATGTGGTAATAAAACTAAATTAGAGAAGCCTTATAGGGTGGTCGCTAGGCATTCAGACTGTTAAAGCAGACTGCCTGGTTACATCTTCACTTCATCATTTACTTTTTGGCACAAACTAAGGCAAATAACTTTCATGTGCCAAAGTTTCCTCTTGTGTTAATATGGATAATGTTAGTATCTACTTCATAAGGTTGTTTTAAGGATCAATAAGTTAATATATAAGTAAAGTATTTAGAAGATTGATCAAAAACATCAGTTTCCTAATCTGTGAAATGGGGACATTAAATTCATTGTCACACAAGTTGTTATAAGAATTAAATAAATCATATATATAAAGTAATTAGCACATTATAGATCAACTAATGTTAGGTATTCTTATTAAAATATGAATGGGTACCAAAAATCATTTTTAATCCAGAGAAAATATATTATAATGGAATAGACCAAAAATACTGTAAAAATTGCGGGTTTTTTTTTCCATTTTGGTGCTGAGTATATCTACTGGGAAACCATGAGTAACTTGGCATACTTATCCACTTTCCACTGGGCAAAACATCTGAATAATTTCATCTCTTAGCTCTGTCAAAGGACGTAAGTCACACATAAAAATATAGAAGACCAAGGAGTAAAAAAGAAGAAACCACAACTAATACAGCAATTTTGAAATAATATCCCTCCTATTATTCAATCACTAACACAGAAAATCTAATGACACAAATTATTTATAACCTTATCAAAAAAAAAGTGACCTTTAAACGTTTTTTTAAATGGACACTTATGAAGAAATCTGTTACAACATGCCTTGTAAAGAACAAAACAAATGTTGTCATAAAATCTAGAATTTAAAGGTCGATACTTGCAGCTAGTTCAGAAGGAAACCAGGAGAGGTTAGAACTTCAAGGGGGACAAACTTCACTGTTCCCTGAGACAGTGCTGAGGACGCTGTGCGCGTCCTGTGCCACACTAATGTGCAAGGCTGAGGCAACATCGGGGCTGTGTCCATGAGGTTTAGGCATGAAGATATAGTTGAGAATCAGGAAAAATCATGCATGGGGTTGGTTACAATTGTGGAAAACACCAGCTAGAACATAGTATAAGCTGGGAAACTTTATAGAGAGGAGAGAAAAAGATAAATATGAATAGCTAACTTTGAGTTAGAATAATCTTCTCCAAGTTGGAAATATTTGAACTGGGATTTTTTTTAGGCTATCATTTTTATTCTTATAGTGATAAATAATGCAAATTAGTTTGGGGATTTATTGTACTTAATTAATTCCATTCCATTTAACTAATACTTAATTATTTAATTACTGGGTCACTCTCTCTGACCCAAAGTGAAAAGGATAACTTTATTCTTTCTACCTGAAAGGCGTTAATGGACACAAATTTTAAATGATGTATATGAAAGTTTAAACTGAATGCTCTATTCGATTTTATTACTTTTTCTGTGCCAAGAGAGTCTTGGCTAGCAATGGAAGGTAGATTTAAGGTCTTTTCTTGGAGATGTGCTATGTGTACCAGTCCCCATCTCAAAAGGTTTATGCAGACTAGAGTTTACGAGACCACCTGTAAGTTCTTCTGATCATTTTGAATGACCGTTGATTTTGTTTATCCATCCATCTAGACAGCACTGTTCAACAGAAATATAATATGAATCATGAGTCATACACAATGTAAAATTTTCTATTATCGATGTTAAAAAGTAAAAAGAAATATTTCCTATTATCCTAATATCCAGTGTATTATCATGTAACCATGTAATCAATTTAATCACATAAAAATATTGCTTAGATATTCTGCATTCTCTTTACACATATTAAATCTTTGAAATCCAGGGTGTATTTTACATTTGTGACATATCTAAATTTGAACTCGTTTCATTTCAAGTGCTCAATAAACACTGTGGCCAGTGAATGATGCATTGAAGAGTGCAGGTCTGGAATTCCCATTGCCTGGAAATAGGAGCATGGATTGTCTTGTTCCCAGATGCAGCACAAGGAACAGTGTCTGACCTCTCCAAAGAAGATAAGCAGATGGCCAATAGGCCCATGCAGAGATGTGTCATATCAATTATCACTAGGGAAATGCAAATCAAAACCACAATGAAATATCACCTCACACCTGTGAGAGCAGCCACAATCAAAAAGACAAGAAAGAAGATTAAAGAGAAAAGAACCATTTACACTGCTGGTGGAAATGAAATTGGTGCAGTTACTATAGAAAAGAGAATGAAAATTTCCCCCTGAACAATTCAGTTATTCTACTTCTGTGTATTTACTCAAATGCAAAAACACTAGTTCAAAGAACTGTGAACCCCATGGTAATCATAGCAGTGTTCACAATAGTCAAGGATTGGAAACAATCTAAGTGCTATCAAAAGATGACTGAATAAAGAAGATGTAGTATTTGTGCATGTATAAACACACACACACACATAATGGAATACTATTCAGCTATATAAAAAAACATGAACTCCTGTCATTTGCAGCAACAGGGATGGACCTAGAAGATGAAATAAGTTAGAAAAAGATTTCACACATACGGTTACATAAGAAAACAAAACTAAAAAATGGACTAAATAAAACAAAAACAGGGCCTCCCTGGTGGCGCAGTGGGTTAAGCAACGCACTATGGAGCAGACCGCAACCACTGCAGCACGAGTTCGATCCCTGCTGCCGGCCAGGGGG
>JAGFMF010012281.1:13687956-13699936 GCA_019455555.1 Galemys pyrenaicus
CTCTCTGTGGTGAATCCTCTCACCCCCCCACACCTCTGGCCTGTACCCCAGTGCTTGTATGCATAAATAAATAAAAAATCTTTAAAAAAAAAAATAAAACAAAAACAAAGTTTTAGACTATAAGACCAAATTAGCAGTTAACGGAAGGGAAGAGGCAGAGGAGGTCGGGGGTAAATCAGAAGGGTCAATTGTATGGTGAAGGATGAAATTAGGCTTTTAGTGGAGAACATAATGTATATATTCAGATGTTGATTTATAATAATGTACACCTGTAACCTATATAATTTAAGACCAATGTTACTTGAATAAAAAATTAATAAAAATTAATGTATAAAAACAAGTGTCTGGCACATAATCAACCCTCAGAATATTTATTGAATGAATGATCAAATAAAAGAATCCATTTATACATTTTATATACATATATGCAAAAAAATCCCGACTTAAATGAAAATTTAATTACATGATTAGAACTATTAAGAGAAGCATATAATTACATTAAGCTCAATTCTAGGCCAGATGATAGTTTAGTGATATAGAGTCAATACAAATTTCCAAATAAGATGTATACTTACAAATACAGTATAAACACATTTAACTATCAATAGGGAACATTCTTCTATAATCACTTTAAATATGATTTTCCTAAATAGTGAATCAAAATCCTGTCACACTCCTTTAGTAAAATCAAGTAAATTATAGCTTTTCTCTCTGGAATGAATAAGCTC
This sequence comes from Galemys pyrenaicus, assembly GCA_019455555.1. NCBI lineage: Eukaryota > Metazoa > Chordata > Mammalia > Eulipotyphla > Talpidae > Galemys > Galemys pyrenaicus. The sequence continues at coordinate 13,688,685 of JAGFMF010012281.1, forward strand.
CACATTCATCAAAGAGACACAAACCTTACATGTTTCACTAGTATTTGCAAAAAATGATTTTTTTTGTTTTAATGTCTAATCTACTCTACAACTGGTAAAAGAATATGCCAAATATAACTAAAAACCCTAATGAGCACTAAATTATGCTCATTGTTTTTAAAAAGTTTATCTCCTACAAGTGCTGGGATTACTTAATATAAATAAAATAAGTTCCATGTAACTGATGTTTAATAGGAAAGGTTAGGGGGAAAAGCTTACCTTCTCTGCTAAGAGCTCTCTAATCTTGCTTGCTTGAACTCTAAATTTCATGAGCTGGGACTCCAGAGCTACACATCGTTCTTTCCAGTCTACCGGTCCTTCTGTCTCAGAAAGCTCTGCCATATTTATTCTACAAAAGGAAGCATTCAAATGGCATAACACCAATTAGCATTCAGGATAATACATGAAATCACCCAATGTATGCATTCTAGTCACCATCTAATGATTTCCAGATACAAGTTTTGAATTCTAAAATAAATTCCAGAACCAGTTACAACTCACAGAAAGGACTTTCTAGGAGACAGGAAGTCAGGTTTGGAGGCCCAACGCCTTACTTAATCTTTCTATGTAATTTAACCTGTCCATGTTTCAGTTTACCCAATCTAAAAAGTAAGGGAGTGCTGATAATAACAAACTATTCTTCATGGATATATTGTGAGGAAGTAATTAAATATTGCTTTTAACAGCACTTTGAACAGTAGAAGAACAGTAGACATACACAGAGTGCTATTATTAATTTAACTATGCCCAATGGTAAGATTTTTTTAAATCTATGAGCTTATAATTTTACCATCTTAAATTTGCAGATAGCATAATAGGATATTGGTATAACTTAAATAAAATTTGTAACAGTGCTGTAATTATGGCTTAGATTTTTATTACAATTATTACTTGCCATCACCCTCAGTCTGTCTCTCAAGCTAAATATCCTCAGGCATATTTAAGTGGGCAAAACATTATGACTCTAGACAAGTTTGCATAATTTTTATTTGGTGCAAGAAGAGAAAACATATAAATACGAACTTGGAATGACAGTAAGTCAATCTGGAATCAGCATTTTCCATGATATTAACTTTCCCTTTGGAGGCATTAATCCCAGAGAGAAGCACTGTACAGGGAGGCCAGAAGAGAGGAACTGGTTATGAAATTCTAAAGTTCAAAAAACTATTAATGGATTGTTTCTGGCTCTGAAATTCAAAAAAGTATTTTTAAGTGTTTGTTAATGTTTTATTAAGTCATTTTAATAAAGAATTTGATAATGTATCTCCAAACTTCACTTGCTATGAATTGATAAAATTTGCCTTAGGAATAGATCCCCCAGAGAAGGCAAGCCTAGTTACAGGATAAACATGACCACTAACTCTCTGACTAGGACTGGCACTAAAGTTGTACTATTCTGTTCTTTTGCTTTACAAACGTTAAGTGTCTCACATATCAACCAAGTTATTTCCCAATATTTAGTGTAATATAAGCCCTCATTAAACCTATACCAGTTTTGAAAAATTTTTAAATTTTTTGGTAAACACCCACAAATAAATATTTTCCTAGCATAAATAATGCTTTTTACTTAAACCAATTTTCACATTGATACCAACAGTATTATTCAATAACTTAGAAATAAATATAAGTATCGTTATTCTGCAAAGGTTACAACTTTATTAAGAAAACTCCCACTACCTCAAGCTTCCAGATGCTTCTAAATTCTAGACATCTCTTAAGGAAAACAAATTGTTCTTTTTTATTTTTTTGTTTATTTGTTTTTACAGAAGACTTCTGAGTTTTTTCTCCTAAGGACATTATCTTTTTTAATAAACTATTTTATGATCTATATTTGCATTCATTAATACTATTAGTAATTCATCTTAGCATTTATTATCAATGATTGTAGAGTAGATAATGCAGTCACTCACAACTTTTTCTCAATTCTATTGCTGCTTCATTTCTCTCATTAGCTTATGAGTGGATAAGGAAAGAAAATAGAAATGAAATATTGGTAAAGAAAAAGCAGTTCTAAAATAGACACCCTCAAGTCTGGGACCATACATATTGCTACACAGAAAGGTAAGTATAGTGTTCCATCTTAAAAAACAGGAAGAGTCTATTTCATGTGGGATCATTTTTGCTCTATATTTAAAACAGCTTGTTAATATTCTATTATAAAATTTCTATGTTCTAAAAATAAGAGTATATATTTTTCAATAAATAAAAATCAATGCAATGAACCATAAGAACAGAATAAAAGATAAACCAAATCATCATTCTAATAGATACAGAAAAAACATTTGACAAAATCCAACATCTTTTCATGATAAAAAAAAATTTTTTCAACAAACTAGCAATAAAGAGCACTTCCTCAGTCTGACAAAGAGCACCTACAGGGCCTCCCTTGTGGCGCAGAGGGTTAAGCAACGCACTATGAAGCAAACCTCAGCCACTGCAGCACAAGTTCGATCCCTGCTGCCGGCCAGGGAGGGGACCCACATGGTGCAGCAGACCTCTCCTGCTGTGCCCGCTGCTCCCCTCAGCAGTGTACCTCCGTTGATCTGCCTGTTCTGCTCCCCACTCTCTTTGGTGAATCCTCTCACCCCCCACACCTCTGGCCTGTACCCCAGTGCTTGTATGTATAAATAAATAAATCTTTAAAAAAAAAAAAAAGAGCACCTACAAAAAGCCCAAAGCTAACATCATATGTAAGGATGAATGACTGATCCCCCCACCAAGATTAGAAAAAGAGAAGGATATCTGTTTTCCCTATGTCTGTTCAACATTGTACTGGAGTTTCTAGCTAGAGCAAGAAAAGAAAAATAAACTAGATTGGAAAGTAAGAAGTAAAACTATCTTTATTTTCAGATGTCATGATCTTGTTCATATAAACCTTTAAGAAACCTACCAAAAAAAAAAAAACTTTTAGAACAACTTGATTCATGCAGGTTTCAGTTAAACTGGATAAGTATACAAAAGTCAATAGTTTTTTTAATCCACCAGCAAGGCAAAATCCAAAAGTAAAATAAAGAAATGTCTTGCATTTATAAAAGCATCAAAGTGATCAAATACTTAGGAACATATTTAACAAAAGAAGGGCAATACTTATACTCTGAAAACTACAAAACATCACTGAAAGAAATTAAATACGAGTTAAATATATGGAAGACAGCTCTACTTTCATGGGTTAGATGACAATATTATGAAAATGGCATTATATGTTGAATGGGCTCCTAGCAAAATTTCAACTATATTTTAGCAGAAATTAACATGTTGATTCTAAAATTCATATGAAAATTCAAGGAACCCAAAATAGACAAAACAGTCTTGAAAAATTATAGGACTCTCATGTCCCAATTTCAGAAATTACTACAATGCTACAGTAAATAAGACTTTGTGGTACTGCCATAAAGATAGACACATCAATGGAATAAAATTAAAAGTCCAGAAATAAAACCTCACATGTTTACAGTCAATTGGTTTTTGAAACCAGTGCCAAGATCAACCAATGGGGGAAAGAAAAGTCTTTTCAACAAATGGTACTAGACAAGTGCATGGAACAAAATAAATTTGACCCCAACCTCACACCATATAGAAAAATTAACTCAAAATGCACCAAAGACTTAAATGTAAGAGTCAAAGCTCTAAAACTCTTAGGAGAAAACAGGCATGTTCAACAAAAAAATGAAAACAACTTAAGTGCCAGATGCATGGATTAACAACAACAACAAAAAAGGTACATCCATACAATGAAATACTATTCAGTTACAAAAAAGGAACAAAATACTAAAACATGTTACATAAAAAGTATGAACCTTAAAAACATTACCCTAAATGCTAAGTGAAGGACCTCCCTGGTGACACAGTGAGTTAAGCAACGCACTTTGAAGCAAATCACAGCCAATGCAGCACCAGTTTGATCCCTGCCTCCAGCCAGGGAGGGGACCCACATGGCTTAGCAGATCTCTCCTGCCCCTCCGGCTGCTCCCCTCAGTGGTGTTTTTCAGTCAGTCTGCCTGTTCTGCTCCCCACTGTCTCTGGTGAATCCTCTCACCTCCTTGGACTCTGGCCTCCACCCCAGCTCTTGTGTGCATAAAAAATAAATCTTTTTAAAAAATAAATAAATAAATAAATAAATGCTAAGTGAAAAGTCAGACATAGAAGACCTATTATATGGCTTCATTTACATGAAAGAGGTAAATCCAAGAGACAGAAACTAGATTAGTGGTTGTCAAGGCCTCTGATGAGAGGACAATAGCATCAACTACCAATGGGCTTAGGGTTTCTTTCTGGAGTGATGAAAATATTTAGAATCAGATAGTGCTAATGGCTGCACAACACTTTGAATATACTGAAACCACTAAACTGTACACCATAGATGAGTAGATTTTATGGTTTGTGAATTATACCTCAATTAAAAGACCATATCTTTGTAAATGAGTAAAGAAAAAGTAACAACTTAAGTGGATATATATTAGGTCAACATTTACAAACTTAATAAACCATTGTTTGTGGTTATCCCTGCCAAGAATTCCACAAATTAACGCAAATGACTCAAAAGTAATGGTTAACCTCAAATATGACAAGGAAACATATGTACCAAGAGAACTTACGATGAAAACTATACAATAAAACCTACAGTTGAACATACCCATTCATTTCTTTGGTTATGCTAATTATACATTTTAGAGGGAAGTAGAAAAACCTTAATATTATTAAACAGATATTTAATGTCTGCAGTCCCTATTAATAAGATTGTCATTTTAAAAAATTTCAAAACTACAGATAGGCTAGCTAATGGTCTGCCTGAGGTCTAGACACCTGATTTCCTTATTTTATTCTGTAATTTTAGTTAATATAAAGTAAATGTTGTGCTAATGCACCACCCGAGTAAAGATTTTAATTTTGAATATTCACCGTCCTTTTTCATTACCACTGATTTTACAGAAAGTAACTACATAGCTTTGGGACCGCGAAAGATTTGCTAAATAAATACCATTTTTGGATTTTGAATTTGAAAGTTATCTCTCTTCACTGCAGCAGGAAGAAAAAGTCTTGATTTTCCAAATACCGTCAGTGACTTTTGGAAATATTTACCGACACAAAATAAACTGTTTACAATTGTGGAGTGAATGCTCTTTTCTCTGAATGTCTGACTTCCTGTTTCTTTTCCAACTCCCAAAAGGGAAAGAAAAAGAAAAGAAAGAATTAACCTATAGGATTTTACTCTGATGAAGCTCAGGGCAGCCACTTATTCTGTAATTCTCTCCTCTTAAGAGATAGCTTAACATGATCAGGTAACTTTTTTCCCCCTTAAGTAAAAATGATGTCTTTCTTGACCACACTGGCATTCCTGTTTAAGAAATTCTCGACCACCATCCTGTACCACTTGGGCAAAGTTTGCCCAGTGGTACTGCCCAGAACAGCTGAGCTCCATGGTCCTCGGGGACACACACCGCTCTGTGGCCAAACCTTGCGTCTGGCACTTTCACAAAGAAAGCAGTGACCTGCAGGTAGCATGACATCAGAGCTTTCACGGCGTTAAGTTCAATGAGTTTTTTCCAAAGTGTTTCGCACATTAAAATCTGTGGCTCAAATATTCCGTCTTTTAAAAAGAGATCTAATAACTTAAGGGACAACGCTGTTTCACGGTAGGTCACCTAAGGGCACTTTGACATTCCAGCAAATCGAGATGTTGAAAATTGATCTTCCAAGTTTTGAGAAGTTTCGCCCCAAAGTTCACAGTAGGGATCCCAAGAAGCCGAGGCCGCGCTGCAGCATCCCTAACTTCGCCGGACACTCCGCGCGGGAACGGGGGGATGCGGGGATGCCCAGGGCGCTCCCCTCACGGCCCGTGCAGCGCCAAACACGCCAACCCCGCGTTTTAAAACAAAATGTCACGGGGATCAGGGGGCGAGTTGCTGCCGGCCACGGCTCCCAGAAAAGACCCCAGACCAGGGAGGAATCGGGGAGACGAAGTCACGTCTCAGGACTTCGTCGAAAGCGGCGGGGACGAAGTCCCGCACTGGCCGCTTTCATGCCCCACGTCCCTCTCGCGGGTTCTCTCCGCCGCCCCCATCCTGGGCTCCACTAGCCCCCCGGGAGCCGCGCACTCGAGGGGACGGGGATCGCCGGGCAGTAGAGGTAACCGGGCAGTCTCTCGGCTCCTGGCCCTTCCCATCTGCCTACCTCTGCTGTGGGGCCCAGACGGCGCCCCAAATCCCAGTTGCTCCTGGCGTAGGATTCCGGGGGCACTCAGCCGGCTCCCGCCTCACACCCAGCCCTCAGCGGGCGGGGGCCAGGCACCGCCCCCTCGCAGGAACGGCGGCGAGAGTAGCCAATGGAAGACCGCGGCCGGCCTCCTGGCGTCATCTGGGGGTGTGGCTATTACTCTGACTCCTCCCAGTCCGTGCGGCTGGAGAGAGTTCAGCTCAGGAGCGTCTACCCCTAGCCTCCGCCACACCTAGAGCCCAGATCCTGTTTTAGTGGTTACCTCCTTTCCTCTCTCTCTTCCTCGTCTGGACACCCCCTGTTAGGTCTCCCAGCTTAAGTCTCTCCGCTTGCCAATCTATTCTTCACCCTCGTGCCAGGTTAACTGTCCTGATGTACACCCCGCTTAAGACTTTCAATGACTTCCTTTTGCTTAAGTTATCAAGAAATGATTTCCTAGTCTAGTATTCAAGGTTTCCATTCTACTTCACTTTTGTTTTTCCCAGCTGTCCCTCACACTCCTGAGACTGTTGCTATGCATGTTCCCACCCTAGGGAAGTCCATTTAGACCACTTACTCTGTACTTACTATCCCACCTTTAAAACTTCTAACTATCCTCTAAGTCACAACACAGTTCAAATCCTCTTCATGCAATCACTTTTGTTGGCCCCATCATGCATAATGTCTTTCTTGTTTCTGCTCCCTGGTCATTTGGGTTTTTATTCCTCTTAGCTCATTCTGCCTTATGTACCTCTTATCTTTTCATTAGACTGAGTCTCCGAAACCAGGGATTTGTGTTCTTTCTTTTTGCATCCTCCTCAGCACTAGCACAGAGTATTGCATAAGTACCTGAAAGATTATTTTAATATAATCGGATTTTACTTCTCAAAATGGGGTGTGGAGAGACCAGTCTCAGAGCGAGGAAGAGAGAGTATTCTGAATATGATGGTAATCGTTCCCTGGGTCAAAATGCTAGGCCACACAATTTACTTTTTGGTTCACAGTTGGCCAATAGAGGGTGTCAGAGGGCTTTTCCCACCACAATCTTTTAAAAACCTATCTCACCGTACATAGAAAAATCACAAAAGAATAAAGATACACAAAGTTTCTTGGAAGGAAGGCAATATGTGAATCTGAGTAGCAAGGGAGTATCAGGCTTCCATATTTCTTCCAGATGAGCACTAATTTTGGACTGGATCCCAGACTACCCCCACACATCAAATTCCTTTTGCCTTCTGAGGGAGCTGATGATGCATAGCATATGAAAAATTGTCTCCAAACAGCCTTGGCAAATAAGCAGGCTGGACTAGGCTTCTTTTACAGAGTATGCAGGAATTAAATAAACAGAGTTTTAGTAACTTGCATAATTTAACACAACAAGTCAGTGGAGACCAAAGAGCTAAGTGCAAGAGAAAGAGAAAGAATGCCAAAATAGAATCACTTCCGTTTGTGAGTCAGAATACTAAACAGACTAAGAAAGCTGAGTGAATAAAGCCAGTCATGAAAAGTTTTTAAACACGGCTGGCGCTCTCATAAGGCTCAGCCAATATTTACTTACTGTCACCTTTTTCTAGAAAACGACAAACTAAATTTGGTTGTGGAGAATACAGTGGTGCAGCATCCTATTTCTGGCTGAGTGAAGAAAATACATGATAAGATGAAATGCTATTTAGCAATAAAAATAAATGAGGTATGATAAATCTTATAATGTAAATAAGCCCTGAAAACTTCATACTAAGTGAAAGAAATCAGTTACAAATGAGCCCATTTACATGAAATGTCCAGAGTAGGCAAATCTACAAAGACAATGGAGAATAGTAGTGATGAGGGACTGGGGAAGATGGAATGATAGCTAAGGAGAACAGAGAGGGAAAGGTTCTGGGGGGAATGAAAGCATTCTAAAAATGTTGGTGATGATTTTACAACTCTGCATATACTACAAACTATTGACTGGCACAGTTTAAATGAGTACATTGTATCCTAATGAAGTTGCTTGAAAAAAAGAAAACTATACACTGAATTCTATGTTTTTATATTAAAAAGCAGCAGTTGGAAATGTTTATCACAAAAAAATAAATAAATAAATGTTTATCACACTATGTACTTTTGCTTCATAGTGTTTCCTTTGTTGTAATATTTTGTTTATTTGTGATTATTTCATTGTCTGCTTTCCTCCATTAGACTCTAAGTGCCTCTACAGTAGAAATGATCTTGTTTCCTCTTCAATATATATCTCTCACCTAGCTTGGCATGCTATAGGTACACAGTAAAAACGTGTTGACTGAATGAGCAAAGGTGGCAAGTGATATGCTTTGTTAACTATTTAGCATAAACCAGGCACTGTACTAGGGTCTGGTTTCTGTCTTAGTGGAATTGTGGTCATTAAATATTCCCACAAATAAATATATATAATTACACATCGCATTAGGTGTTCTGAAAGAAAAGAATGAAGTGTTATACAACTGAATAGTAAGGGAATCTGAACCAATCTTAAGGTTCAGGAAGGCTTCTCTGAAAAAAATGGCATTTGAACTGAGATTTGAGCAAATTAGTCAGCCAAAAACAAAGGGTGACTAGGAAGACCATCTCAGCAGGCATGGAACTCAGGTACCAGAATCCACAGTGAGGAGGAGCCTGAGACATTGGAGGGACTATACGGAGGGCAGTGAGGCAAAGGCACACTGAGTCACAAACAAGGAGCAGGGGGAAGAGCAGAGCCAAAGGAAGCCGGTGGAAGAGGACAATGGACCAGACCTTATGCAGGATTTGAAGAATAGGATGTCTCAAACTTCAAAACAAGATCTTGTTAAAATGTAAATCCAGACTCAACTGGTCTGGGATGCAGACCAAGATTTTGCTTTAACAAGTTCCAGGGACACACTTTGAGGAACAAAATTGTGACTGCCTTATTTCGAGAGCACTGGAAATCAACAGAAGTGTTTGAATGGGGACATGATGAGTTCTAATGTAGTAAGAGTGCAGGGAGTGGATTAGAAAAGATCAAGAGATCAGTGGGGATCTGTTTTAGCCATCTTGTTGAGAATTGGTGACTGCTGGCGAAAGGTAGCAATGTAAAGAAACAATGGGTGACCAAAGCTGTGTTTTGGAAACTCTGTCTAGCATGGTGGAGACAACAGGTAGAGCCAGAGGAACAAAGGGAGGAAAAGGAATTCTGTGAAGATCGTTTATTCATGATGAGAATGAAATGGAGGCTTAGTTGTGAATTGAAAGGCTCAGGATGAAATAGGTAAAATTAGTAAACCAGGGTATTAACATGCATCAGGCCAGTGTTCCAAGGACTTTAGCATATAATTTCACGACAGCCTGTGATACAGGTTCAATTAGTCTTCCCGTCTGACAAATGGGGCAACTGGGCTTCAGAAAGATTAAGGAACTGTTCCAAGTTTTCACAGTCATTAAGTAGTGGAACTGGGAGTTCTGCCTTTACCATAACCTCTACTCTAGACTAGATCTTAACCTCTTTCAAGATGTTGAATTTACAAGGTCTGACAACTTATTAGTAGGGTGAACATGAAGGTATGAGAGGTTTTGTGTGATTGAGAAGTTAGGGTGCCACTAACAAAAGTATAGAAGCAAGGAAAAAAGGGAATTAGTTAAGGGGAAGAAGAATGAGATCTGACTTGGTTGTGCTAATCACAGCTTGAGGTGCCAGTGAAACATCTAGGAGAGATATTTAGAGTCGACCATGAATTGGAGAGAAAGGCCTGGGCTTGAGATATGCTTTAAGACAATTTGCATAGAGGGTGATTCTTGTAAGTTGCAAAGTGATTCTTGACCATATCACCAGCACACTCTTGAATCCAACTTAATTTTTAAAGAAGCTCCAACATGTTTGGAAATTGAGGGGATTATGCTAAGCAGAATAAATCAAAAAGAGAAATATGGACACTAAATTACTTCAAAGTAACAGCTGAAAACAAACCCTTGAAATCTGAATGCAGAATGGAGGCTGCCAGAGGTGGTGAATTGGAGAAAAGAGGAAAAGTGGGTCAGCAGACTGAAGTAAAGTTTTATTTGTGCATTGATGCTGAGTATGGTTTGGCAACATACATCTGAAGAGATATAAACCCATAACTCTAAAACATATAAATGGTGGAAATCAAAATTATCTCACTTTGAACATAATTTAGTAAAAAAAAATACATTGTTTTCCATCATTATAGCATTAATATAACCACCTTGCAGCCTTCACCTGAGAAAGAGAACCATGTGATTATTTAACCTTTATCAGGGAGCTTTTCATTTTCCTTACAGATCTGCTAGCGTATCTCTGATTTAATTTTGTAATGGTTGATACTTAGAAAAAGCACACACACTAAAAATTGTGAAGCAGATTAGTTTATCACAGACTTGAATTTGTTATTGAAATTCCACTTCTCCTGAAAATTAAATTAGTTTATAAGGCCAAATTAATTTTTCTTGCCCAAACCCACCAGCTAACAAAAGATAAAATATTTGTATATATAGTAGGTATTATTTGGGTTACTTTATGATTTCAAAATCCTTTAGAAACAAAAGGGATTTTCTGACCATTACAGGAAAACTGTAGTGAATTAAAGAAACTTGAAATTCTTTGTTGTTACATAAAGAGTTAGCCACAATCAAAGAGTTTAACACAGTAAATTATGATATTACCCACAATAGCAGAGAAAACTTAGTCATGATATGGAACCAACATTGGTAGGGTAAAGTTAAGAAGTATTGCTAATGATATTGTTAGGGGGAAAGACCCTCCTAAATGGATTATACAAATAGGTTATGGAGTTCGACCCCCCATTCCAGACCTACAAGATCCAAGGACTACAAATCCCATAAGGTCATTATCGAAGAGCGAATCACTGGGACCTGAGGGTGGAGTTGAGCAGCCAGGCTGAATATAAAAGCAGACAAGTGGGCCTTGGGGGGGTCCTTTTTCCTTGGGAGTCAGCTCTCAGCGCACCATTGGGTTCCAGCTCCAAGGAACTGGTAGGATATTTACAGATCTGTATCCCTCTCTTCCC
>JAGFMF010012281.1:13708115-13724884 GCA_019455555.1 Galemys pyrenaicus
AGCAGGAGAGGTCTGCCACACCATGTGGGTCCCCCCCCTGGCCGGCAGCAGGGATCGAACTCGTGCTGCAGTGGCTGCGATTTGCTTTGTAGTGCGTTGATTAACCCACTGCGCCACCAGGGGAGGCCCTCCTCCTCTATTTTAAAAACGGCTTTGCAGGTGTCAACTGTTCACACAATATTAAAGAAAATTTTAGAAGAAAAAAGCTTCCAAATATAGAATGAATAAAAATCCTACGGAGCCTACTCTTTCTTTGAAAAGTGTCCATTCTTGAAAGCTGCTGAGTTGGCAGCTGCAGAGGCTTGAAGTCAATGAAAAGAAAAAAAAGTATCTGAACTGTTTTGCTGTGACAACACCATGCAGCTGAAGAATCACACACCCAGGCCACCTTGTGCCCCTCCCCACCCCTTTGTCTTGTTGCCAGTTTGCTCAAGGAACTAGAGAGACACTGCACAAGACTTCACCTCTCAGAGCACAGTCAGGATAGGAAGAAATCTTAATAATCCTCAGGTAAACTTCACCTCTGCAGAATGAGGTCACTTAGTGATATTTTGTATAACATTCCTAATTTTTCTTTTTTTCCCTCTGCTATAGATTTATCTTGTTGTGTGCACCTAACCACCCACATGAACTGTATCTAACTGAGACCGAAACACTTGAAGAGCAGGAATAGCATGAGAAATCTGCTGATCCCTCCTTGGGTTTGAATCCTTAGTTTGCTCTAAATAATATCTTTAATAAATTTCTCTTGGAATTGCTTCACAGGGTGATGGTTTTAGTCCACACTCGTGTTATCAGCCTGGCACTGTTTTCCAACCCTTACTCATAATACCATGTTTTTATGAAGTGATAAACATATACATATAATTTTGTGTCCTAGCATTTTCAGGTCATATTATTTTATAACTTAGCTTGAAAATTATTTATTTCCTTTTAAAATCTAGCTATTATTTATTTTTTTAAAAAATAGAGGAGAGTGCAAATGCATTCCCCACCACCACCACCACCACAAATTATGCAGTTGAGTTTCCTACATGTGGGGAAATTGCAGGGGTCAGCACATCTGGGGGTGTAATGGATAAGCCTTGCACTGGGAAAACCACCTTCATGATCATGGTATCTCCCCTTCCAGGTAAGTGTAGTTATTTTTTTTAAAGATTTATTTAGGTATTCATACAAGAACTGGGGTACAGGCCAGAGCTACGAGGGGTGAGAGGATTCACCAGAGACAGAGTAGAGAACAAAACAGGCAGATCCAGTGAAATACGCTGTGGAGGGGAGCAGCAGACGAGACAGGAGAGGTCTGCTGTGCCATGTGGGACCCTCCCTGTTTGGGGATTGAACTTGTGCTGCAGTGACTACGGATGCTTCACAGTGTGATGCTTAACCCCTTGTACTACCAGGAAGGCCCCTAAATATAGCTAGTTCATTTCTTGATGAAAAAAAAAGGTAAGCGACAATATGGATGAATTTAAAAAGTAGTATGGAACAATTTTCATAAACAAAGTAATTTCCTATTTGTTATATTTCATTAAAATAATATAGACCGATCTAAGTTATTTAAACATGTTTGGGTAGGAAGTTAACAAACTCATATACCTGTTTCAATTGCTTTCCTATATGAATGCTATCTATATTCCACAGGTAAAAATGTTATTATTCAAACAATTAAAAGTAAACAACATGTAGAGTGAGGAACTCCTATCATTTCACTCTCAGAAAAACCTTTGCCTACAATTTGGTGAGTATTCATCCTGTATTAAGTCCTTATTAAAAGTTGGAAATAATTCTTTTGTTTGTTATCACAGTGTAAAGTGAGCACTACAGCACATTAACATGGGGTAGAACTTGATGGTCCAGTTAATACTAACCCAACAAATATCAATATTTGCTTAGTTACTCATACTGGTATTTTAAAGATGGCCCCTGTATTGGAAAAGCTCATAAATTAATAGAAAAACTGACAAGCATACAAATAACTAAGATGTACTGAGTGACAATGTTACCTTGGATAAAAATCTATGGGGCCTCCCTGGTGAAGCAATGGATTAAGCAACGCACTAAACCACAGCCACTGTAGCATGAGTTCAATCCCTGCCGCCAGCCAGGGAGAGGACCCACATGGCACAGCAGACCTCTCTTGCCTCTCCTGCCCCTCCCCTCAGCAGTGTATTTCAATCTGCCTGTTCTGCTCCCCACTCTGTCTCTGGTGGATCCTCCCACTGCCCACACCTTTGTCCTGTACCCCAGTGCTTGTATGCATAAATAAATCTTTTAAAAAATCTAAGTATAGCAGTAAAAATGGGATTTGTTGTCTGGTTTCATTGAGGAGGCGACTTTGTGATGGATCCTCAGGTGTGAGCAAGTTTCTCAGGTGGGAATAAGACAGACTCTCCTAGAAGACAGTACAGCACAGTACTTGAAAGAATGGCATATTCTGGGAATATTGAGGTCATCACTCAAGTTGGAGGCTGCTGTATGGGAAGGGAAAAGAGTGTCACATGGGAGACAGTCACTATGTGTCTTAAAAATGGCAGGGATAAGATCAGAATTGTTTCAAAAGTTTAAAGAACACCTACAATGTTCCTAACTCATAATAAATCCAGCTTTATATTTAAGTTCTTCCATGAAACCTAGTTCAAGAAGGACAAGTAATTTTGTAAGAAGACATGAACATTAATGCTTCTTTAAGATGTAGTGTGGATATTCAAACAACCCTTAAATAAATTAGTTCTTGGTTGTGCTCTTTTAGTACATTTTTAGCATCCAGGAAAATCTGCAGATGTGTTATAGTATTGTGGTTGTTAGCCTCCAAAATGGACCCCCCAATTATAGTGATCTCTTGGTCTTCACACACTAGTGCTGGGGTAGTTCTATTATCTTCTGAGTAAGGCTGACTTTTGTAATAGTAGATTGTTGGAATGGTGCATGACTTTCGTGGTTAAGCCATAAAAGTCAAAGAAGCTTCTATATTGTTCTCTCTCCATCATTCTGGGGAAGGCCAGCTACTGCATTGAGAATGTTCAAGGACCTGGGTTCACCTGGGGAAGAACTGTGGTCTCTGGTACAAACCTTGCAGCATTGAGTCATCTTGGAAGAGAATCCTCCAGCCTCAGATAAACCTTCTGATGACTGCAAGCTCATGAGACCCCTGGCTAGAAAAACTTAGCCAAGTTGCTAATGAATTCCTGATCCATAGAAACTGTGAGATGATAAATATGTTTAGAGTGGTTTAAGCTATAACATTTTGGATAATTTAGGGAATATATAAATAATTCTAAGTACTTTTCTTACTTTCAGGGACTTGATAACACATTAACAAATAAAATATCCAGTAATTCCATGATAAAATATAAATTAATCCTACTACTCTTCTGTTCAAATGACCTTCCATTTCATTGTAAATGGACTGCAAGGTTTTACATTATTTAAATTCCTTTGTCTTCTTCTCTAAAACCTGTCCCTTTGTTCACTTGTCTCTAGCTCTACTGTCCTTGCTGTTCATCACATAGGCTAGCTCCTGCTCTAACATCTAAGCATTGGCTATTCCCTCCACAGGGGATACTTTTCCTCTGGGTGACCATCACATCTCTTGCAAATCTATTCAGTGATCTCTACTCTGACCACTCCAATAGCAACAACTCCTTCCTTTCCTGTTTTTTCTATAGCAGTTCTTACTTTTCACTTTTTTGTGTGTGTGTGTGTGTGAAAGCCTCCTAGCCCATTCCTTCATTGTGTGGGATGCAGAACCACAATGACTGCCCCTTATTTTCAAATGGTGGGGTCAGAACAAAAACAATGGCTGGGATCACTCACGGTATGTAATTATTTCAAAGGGGCTGATACAGGATACATTAAAAAAACAAAGAGTTAAAAATAATTAAGGCATCCTTTCCCATTCACCATCTGTGATGGAAACACTGCCAAGTTGCAGATTTTTGTGAAAAAAACTTCTGGGATGATTACCACTCTTGCGGGTGAGCTCCCAGATAAAATAAAGGTCAACATCCAGAATAAAGAAAGGATTCCTCCTAATCATCAAAGACTGATCTTTGCTGACATTTGGAAGATGAATGCACTCTTTCTGACTACAAAATTCAAGAGTAATAAGCTCTTCATCTTTTCGTGAAGCTTCGTGGTGGTGCTAAGAAAAGATATATACTCCCAAGAGTAAGCATAAGAGAAAGACGGTTGACTCTCTTGAAATATTACAAGGGAAGGGAGAATAGCAAAGTCAATTGTCTTTGTCTGGAGTGCTCTTCAGATGAATGTAGTGCTAGAGTTTTTATGGGCCACCTGCCATTTTTACAGGCACTATTGTGGCAAATGTCTTATTTATTGTTTTAATGAATGAGGAGATCAGTAATTCTGTATGGGTTGACGAAAGACATGAATAATTAAAAAAAGCTAAAATGGTAAATAGAAAGTCTGTACACAGAGACCTCCTTTAATGTCAAAGCAAGCAAATTCCTGGACAGAACATATAATTCCATAAATAAAATTCAAAAATAAAAAAAGCTATATTTAGTAACATACACACGGTAAAACTACCAATAAAAACAAAAGATGAGATAAAATTATCAAAAACTTAAAATTAACCTGGCTTTAGGTTTAGGGAACTGGAATAAATTTTCTAAACAAATGCATTCATGTCTGTTTCCTGATCTTGCTCACTGCCCCGGTTTCTAGCATAGCGTTCTGCATTTACTTGTGTTTAAAGTAGTGTTTTATAATATATATTATATACTCTTTGAAATACATATCCTAAACGGGATAACTTTCAAAGTAGCGCCTGGCGATGCCCTGACGAGAGTCATTAACTATATCCTCAGTGAATAAATGCTCTCAAGCGTAATTCAGTATGTTTCAGCACTTCTCACTTGGGTTCGATACACGATCCACAAGTACCCCGTCTGGAAGGCTAAGTAGGGTCCTCGATCCCACGGGCTAGAGTCCGCTTTCTCCCCGTCTCAGCCCACCGTAAAGTGAGCGGGAGAAGGGTGGCATGTGTGGGCGGAGCCACAGGGGCGTGGAGATGGAGGCGGTTCTGAGCCAAGACGTTCCCTCTAGCTAAGCAAAGCGAGGCACTATGCCTTCCAGAGTCAGGTCTAACCAAACCCACGCATGTTGATGACATCACGACCTGTCCGGATTCCTGACTGGAGGAACGCGGTTCCTCAACTCTCGCGATTCCTCCTCCGGCCCCCGAGCTTCTCTTCTTTCACCCTGACCCGGTAGTCAACAGTCCACGCTGCGAGCCACGGAGGCACCGTAGAACTAGATCAGCTTCCGGGAGTCGTCTAGACGGCTGCGACTTGTTCTCAGACGCCCACGGGCACGAGGTTTGGCTCCCAGGCATCCTGCTTGGCTGATCTGCGGTGGCGCGGGAGTCCTGCACAGCTCCGCTCGGCCACTCTGCTAGCGTCGCCAGGTGATTCACGACAATTCCCATCCTTTAGCATCGCGAGAGTTTCCGGTCGTGCAACTGATTTCCCGTCGCTTAGGTCTCCATGGAGACAGCATCTTAACTTTTTTTTTTTTAACCTGTCATTCCCTGAGCTCCACGTGGTTCGAACACTTCTCAGAGAATGTGGGAATCAGTCAGAAAAGTGTAGATGGCAATGAAGCAGCGTTCCAAAAAGAAATCAGCCAGAGAGACTCAGGAATGTAATTTACTGAGCCTCTTCTGGTTCTTAAGCAGTGCTTTATGATGGGCATGGTGTTTTTCCCTCTTGGGGAGTCTCAGTTCATCAGGACAGACGTTTAGTGATCCACTGAGCACGGCGAAACCCCGAGGCTATTTTTGTGTAGTTTTGAGGCTTCCAAGATCAAGCCCTGCGGCAAGCTTGCTCACTGTTCACCAGAGAATAGTATGTCCAGTTATCTGTCTCTCTCCCTCCTAAACTTTGTACAGTGGTCACCACCCTAGGAAGAGATCCCCAGTGAATGCTGTATTTTTTTTTACACAGCAAATGGACATAGGTTCCTTAATGTCAGGACTAGCTTATCACTTAGATGTAGAAAGTATTTTTGGACCAGGTAGTCACCTTTCTGCCATACATCCTTTCTAGAACTTCTCTCACAAATATTAATTCATTACTTAATTCGTTTATTCTTATGATAAAAATCAAGCACCTAATACATGCCAGGTACTGTTTTAGGAATTGAGAAATAAAACAGTGAACAGAACATGAAAGTTACTGCCTTCAAGGAGTTTACTGTTCCAGGAGACTCGTGATGCACAAATAAGTTAATGTAATTGCAAATATTAGTAAGTTCTATGGTATAGTAAGTTCTATGAAAAAAAAGTAGTGGAAATGGTGTGTGTGAGAGCAGGATTGGTGGTATTTTAGATAGAGTGGTCACAGAAGGCATCTTTTAGGGGGGGATATTTAGGAGACTTGAATTATGGGGAGTCAGCCTTGCAAACATCTGGTGGAACAAGCACTGATAGGCAGAGGTTTGATATGCAAAGCCAATAAGATGCTGAAGAGAACACTGATTTGAGATGAAGAACAGAGGAAGGCAGAACTAGATTATTTAGAGCCTTGAAGTTTTATTCTAGGTGTAACTGGAAGCCCTAGGAAAATTTTAAGGAAAAGTAATTTAGATTTGATTGGAGTTTTTGAAACATTGTTTTGATGAATGGACTCTTCAGAAGCAAGGGTAGAACAGTTGGGGTGCTGTTGCAAGAATCCACGTGTAGGACGTCATTCAGCTTCTGTTATAAATCTTTTTTATAGTGACTGCTGTTAATTCTGTTTAAAATGGGTGTAAAGAAGAAGAAAGAAACGCAAGTTATTGCACTGACCATTTGTCATCAGGACCTTGAAACCTTGAGATGTGAGTGCTTTCTGACTTCATTTTTTTTCTTCTGCAAGTTGCAAACATTTTTATCTCTGAGTTTTCATATGTCATAATATTCAAACATTTGCTTTTTAATTTTTTCATGTGCTTGACATTCAGTTTTGCATGTAAAATGTTTTTCTTAAAAGTATCTTCAAGCTAAAATTTTTTTGCTTATAAACTTTAATTTTGTGGGCTGCATAACAAAGTCAAAGTCATCATTATATAAATTAATAATTTTTTTGTGTGTGTGTTATGTAGCTTTGGCTGATGTGGAAGGAAAAAATCTAGCTTCCTTGCTATTACATTGTGTACAACTGACTGATGGAGTGTCACAGATCCATTATGTTAAACAGGTAAGGTTGAATGGATAGTCTTGGCTGCATCTTGAAAATTAGCATGCTGTTGTGAACTTTTAAAATGAACTGACAATTTTTGGCTCCTGATTACTTAATATCAATATATCATTAAAAGATGGGGTTCTCTCCACCCCATTGGTTTTATATCTTTTAATTCAACATAGCAATAGAAGCCACATTCAGGCTTCCTTTGTTACTGGTGCTATAAGTGGGATAGTGAGATGATTATCTTTTTTGTGGAGATAAATATTTATTAATTATTTCTATTAGCTGAATCTTCAGCACTTCTTATCAGGCACATGCATGTTAAATTAAAATGTATGTGCTGTCTTTATTAGTATTTCAGTATTAGGATTTATCATTTGAATGCACATGATTTTTTTTTTTTTTGGAAAACAAATGCATTGTTGGTTTTTTAATAGTGCTGAATTCCTGTATCGTAAGCCATAAACAAGTCTGTATTAAAGTTAATAAACAAGTCTCAGGAAAGGTGGGTCTGTGGGTTATAGGATGAGTTGGGGACTTGGGTTTTAAAAGATGAATAAATACTGAAGTAGGTGCTTAGTTAAATCAGTTTCTTTCAGAATATTCTGGGGAAAATGTTCCATATTGTAATTGAAACTTGAAAGAGTATTTCAAACCATGTTACCTTTGCTGAATTTGATATTTAAGAAAATTATTCTGACTTTGAATTTTTTGCATTGTAGATTATTCCTTTACTGGAGAAGGCAAATCAAATTGGCATGTGTGATCCCACTATTCAAAGTTGTTTGGATATTTTGGGAGGCATTTATCTTTCTTTGAGTCTAAAGAATCCTTTAAAGAAAGTCTTGGCAAGGTAAGGAAAAAAAGGAAGGGAAGTTAGGCATTAAAAGTGTTCACTCTGGTGGCGCAGTGGGTTAAGCAATGCAATATGAAGCCAACCGCAGCCATTGCAGCACGAGTTCGATCCCTGCCTCCAGCCAGGGAGGGGAACCATATGGCATAGCAGACCTCTCCTGCCTTGCCCGCTGCTCCCCTCAACAGTGTATTTTAGTGGATCTGCCTGTTCTGCTTCCTACTCTGTCTCTGGTGAATCCTCTCACTTCCCTGGACTCTGGCCTGTACCCCAGCTCCTGTATGTATAAATAAATAAATCTTTGAAAAAAAATGTTCACTCTGACCCAAAGTAAGTAGTACTTAAAGTTCCTTTCCTGGTTTGGTAAAACTGAAATGAGATATACAGTGATTTAATTCATGTGGTTTCTTCTTGGTTTATTTTATTTACTTATTAAAACTCTGTTAAAATGTAAAGAGCTTTCTTAGGTTCATAGGTCTTAATAATAACAGGCTGTGGGCTATAGTTTGCTGGCCTTATTTAGGCCATTTACATTTAAGTGTACTTATTGTTTAAATTTGAATCTATTATCTTGCTATTTTTCCCTATTTGTCCCATCTGTTCTTGGCTTAAATATATTAATTATTTAGGCAATGCAATAATACATGCTTGATATAAAAACTGGAGACATTAAAGAAAAACGCAAAATAAAAAGTGAACCTTCTGTCTCACTATTTCTGTCCTCTCTTATTTTCTATAATAAACCTGATCACTTAGTATTTTGGTATCTATCTTTCTAGACCTTTGGGTTTGTGTGTGATGTATTTTAGTTTTGACTTTTTTTTTTAACATGAGTTGGATTGTACTCTACATGTTGTTTTGTAGCTTGTTTTTTCACTAAAGAATGCCTGAGATACTTTCATGTCAGCATAGTCCTTATTCTCTTTTACATTGTTGTAAAGAAATGTAATGTAAAACTTACTGTTTTCAAGTGTATAGTTTAAGTAGTGTTCAATATATTCACATTGTTGTACAGTGAATCTCTAGATCTTTTTCATCTTGCAAAACTGAAATTCTGTCCGCATTAAACAGCTTCCCATTTACTCCTTTCCCCAGCTCCTGCAACCATCCTTCTATTTCCCATTTCTATGCATGCAGCTACTTTAAACACATATAAGTGGACTCCTTGTTTTTTTGTCACTAACTTATTTTACTTAGCATCATGTCCTCAAGGATCATTCATATTGTAGCATGGATGTAACCTCCTGTTTTAAGGCTGAATAATATTCCATCATATGTACATGTTCCATGTATGCATCTATGTGTCTACTGATAGACATATGTGTCTATTGGTAAACTTCTTCCTCTTGACTATTGTAAATCATACTGCTTTGAACTTACTGTGCTGGTATGTCTTTGAGATTCTGCTTTCAGTTCTTTGAATGGATACCTGAAAATGGGAATGCTGCATCATATGGTAATTCTGTTTTATTTTCTGAGGAGGCTAACCTACATGCTGTTTTCCATTACTACACCATTTCACATTCCCACCAAAACTCCTCGTTCTTTCTATCAGTTATAAATATTCCATGATAGGGATTTTTCAAAATTTATATGGACCATATTGCATATTAATCATCTCCCTTTTGACATTTAGGTTTATTTCAAGTTTTCATTATTCCAGCAATGCTGTAGTGATAGTCTTAATCTTGTATATCATTGTTTTGTGTCTTTTCTGAGATAAATTCCTAGAAATGGAATTTCCTCATCAAACTTTTATAGCTATTGCTAAACTATATTCACAATCTAAACTGTACGCCAGTTTATACTGGTACTAACAGTGAATGAGAATGCTTGTTTCTTCATGTCTTTCCAATGCTAGGTAATACCAACCTTTAGCTCTTTTAAAATCTGATAAATAAAAAATGGTATAATATTATAATTTGCATTTCTTAGATTACTAGTGAGACTGAACATTTTTCATGTGTGGAGTTTGACTGTTTTACTTCTTCTGTGATTACATGTCTTTTATATGTTGTTAAAATGTCTTTTTTTTCTTAAGTAAATTAATTTATTGTGTTAAAAACACGTTATCAGTCACCGGGCAGTTCTAGGGGTTGGGTGAAGTATCAACAATGTCATCAAAGATCCCGATGTTTTCTCTTTCTCCCACGTGTTGACCACCTTTCTCATAGAGTTATAAGAGAATATCATAGTTAAAGGCATCTTCTACAGATGTTTCTGCATCCAGAAAAAAAGGAAGTTCCTCTTTTGCATCCTTTTTATTGGAGAGAAAGACATTTTGCAGGAAACTTCCTATCAGTTCTCGTTGTCAGGATTGGGTCACATCCCCTCTCTGTGGTTGTATGACTGGGATGCAAGGATCTCATATCTTTACTATTTAGTGGGAGGTGGGCTTTGCCAGCGAAAAATGGGAGGGAAGCAGCCAGGCCTAGAGGGGCTTCTTGATTTATAAGCTTTCTGTATCAATTACGGGCCAAATATATTTTTATTTTGTTACTTGTCTTTATGATGTATTTGCTTAACAAAAAGATATAATTTTTTGATAATCATACCTGCTTTTATATATATATATAAAATATATATATGTGTGTGTGTAGATTTTTAGGTTTCATGCCTTGAGTATAAGATTATATAAAATGGCTTGCTAGTCTTTTCTTAAACTACTGTAATATTTTCGGTTTACCTTTTATATCCATCAGCAATTAAGTTTTGAGTATAATGTGAGAAAGGGAGCCACTTGAGTTTTCTTTTCCATGTGGACAACCACGTATTCCCAAGTGTTGAGTAGTTCACCCATCTTGTTCTGTTATTTGTTCTTGGTAAACACAGGTTTGATTTTATAATCTGTGTTTATATACCAGCACACAGTGCTTGGTAGTATGGCTAGTTATGTTCAAGAACAAGTCATTCCTCTGGCAACTCTTCTTCAGAATATGCCTGTTTTTGAATTTTTTTCCTTCTAAAAACTCTTTAGAACAGTTTAGTCAAGTTTAAAAAATTGCTGGTTTTGATTTAAATTGAGGTAGATTTGACCTTAATTTTAATTTAAACTTTCAATAAATGTTTGACTGCCTACCCTGTGTTGAATGTTCTAAGCATTGTGGGAACTGAGCAAGACACTGGTTACATTCTACTAAAGAGGAAGGTGGAAAATGGACTGGCAGAATATGTAAGATTAGATGGCATTAGCACTAAGGAGAAAAATAAAGCGAAGGGAAAAGGGGAGCCTCAAGGATGCAGTGAGGATTACAATTGAAATTATATTGGCCACTTTAGAGAGATCTTTGCTTAAATATCATTTGTAAAATGATACTGGGATTGACATGATGGGCTGAGCCAGTGATGACTGGGTGTATTTGAGGGAAGAGTGTTCCAGGTAGAGGAAATAGCCAGAGTAAGGGGTCTGGTGTGTTGCTGGGAAACAGGAAGGCCATGTAGGTAAGGCTTAGTGAGGGTGGGGGTGGTGAGGCCGGGCAGTTAATGGTGGGGTCAGATTGACTAGGGTCTTTGAGTCATTGTATGTGCTTGAGTACTACTTTGAGGGGGCCACTGTTAGACGATTTGAGCCAGTAACTATGGTGTTTTAGTGATATGAATAATTTCACTCTGGTCACTAAGTTGAAGGAGTATCTGCAGGATGGGAAGGAAGCAAGTTAGAAGCGGGGAGATGAGATGAGAAATAATGGACCAGAGAGTTCCAGTGATAGTTGTGAAGTTAGAATTTTTCTGACTGCATTTTGAAGGTGTAGTTCAGTATTCCTTAATTTGTATGTTTCTCCACCTCCCTCCATTTATCCTGTACTACAAAGTTGTCAAGATTTTTAACATGTGGTTCTCTTTCTAGCTCACTAAATGGCCTACCTGAATTTTTTCTAACTGAAGCTATACAAAGTTTTACTTCTCGTCTTCAAGAAGAATTGAATACTACTGATCTGCACTCTTATAGGAAAGTGATTGACAATATATCTTCCTGTTTGGAGAATTTTAACGTGGGTAAGCCTACGTTTTTATAGTACTTTCTCTGGCTACTACCTGTTGTTTTAAAATTATGTGAATTTTGGTCATGAACCTCCTTATAGTGTTAATTTCCCCTCACAGGTAAAGCCAGTGTTAATAATCTTCTTACAAATGGTAAGTCCTATTACTTTGTTTTATTCTGAGAGGTGAGTGTGGTAGGAGTCATTTTGGAAAAGATTCTCTTTAGCTTTTGCGGCTCAGGGGATACCGAAGGTGCCTAAGATATCCCACGTGTCTTCCTTGTAAATTTCTGCCTCTACACTATGAGGTCATTCTGGGTAACAGTGACTTAAAATATTTTCTTGTATTGAGGTTAACATTCAGTTTTCACTTCTAGTTTGTCATTATATTCTTTTTGTTTCAGTGCTGCAGTTTTTGCAGAGGAGTTTAATCGAAATCTCGGAAGAAAACAGGCAAGTGCAAAATGTTTGCCCACTTGTGTGTGTCTGTGTGCACACTTGCAGTTGTGCGTTATTTGTGTACAAAGAACATTTTAAAAAAAGATTCCAGGATGTGCTCCTTCCTATTCCTCTCCATTAAGTGTTAGACCTCATTATGTAAGTTAATTATTTTAGAGGTTTGGCATTTAATTTAAAACCATCACATAAGTTATTGTGAGGATAAGTGAGAAAGAAAAGAGCTCTCGCCTCCACTTGCGTGTTCCATTTTCATAGTGCCTTGTTCATATTTCATGGATGAAGTATCCTGTGTTTTGGTTCTGAAGTATTGATGATGGTTGGTTTTTGTTTAAACTTTTTTTTTTATTTCTACACGGTCTTTCTTCAAAGTTACTTTTTTTTCTTGGCTGCCTTTGGCCACTAGAATCTTTCCTCACAAGGCTTGGTTAGTACTTTTATTTGAGAATGGGGACCCAAGAATTGATTTGTATCTCTGTGCATATATGTGGGGTTGATTATAGGTTTTATTGAAGGGTAGTTTATCTGGCTATTTCTTTGTGGAGCCTCTGATGTCAATCTCTCTCTGACTTATTTCATGGTAGTGGCTTTGCCATAGAAGACTCTTGCCAACTCTTAGCTTGAAAGACTGTTTGCTGGGTGAGGGAAGATCTAAGTGAGATCTTGGCATTTGATATTTATTGCATATATATTTATGTAATTCTCGTATTTCATTATAGTACACTTCCTTGTTTGTGCGTACTGTCTTCTTGTTCAGGATACCTGCTGTTCAGTCCTCCCTAGAGGTAAACCAGTTGTTTGCTGACTTTGAGGTACAATCCAGAGTTCTTATTCTTCAACAGCTTGTAGCCAGATTTTCTTTTTGTTTCAGCCTTAACTTTCCCTCCACATCAAGGAGTATCAAATGCCAACAGGTTTTTAGGCTTTTGGGGGCTGCAAATCAGGTTGCTTCTGGATTTATTCTCTTAGTGGTCACCTTTTTTGGTTCTGCTAAGTCATTTATCACTTCTTTATCTTCTTTGTAGCATCTAAAATTTAATATTATCTTGTTTCCTGCTGTCCTTGTTTATGTCTTTTTATGTTTTATTATTTAAATTTTTTTTTTTTTTGCATATAAGTACTTACGTGTAGGCCAGAGGTACAAGGAGGTGAGAAACACAGTGGGGAGCAGGAAAGGCAGATCTACTGAAATACACTGCTGAGGGGAGCAGCGGTGAGACATGAGAGGTCTGCTGTGCCATGTGGGCTAGCTCCTTGGTCGGGGATCAAACTCAGGCCTTAAAGGTGATAGCACTGAGACTTATTTCCTATGCCACCAGGGAGGGCCCTGTCTTTTTATGTTTTAAATCCCTTTGCTGTTTGCTTGGGAGGTTTTGGGAGAGTAGAAGTCATATCTGTGTGTCATCTGTGACCTACTCTCCTTTTGTCCTACCAGAAGCTCTCTCTCCATCTCCTTTTGGGCTCTTCTTCCTTTGCTTACCTCTTTAGTGTGGGTTTTATCTTTTTTCCCTGTTTATTCTGGCTGCTTAGTATCATCCACATTTTGGTATCAGCTGCCATCTCTATACTTATGATTCTTGGGTTTTTCACTAAAAATTATTTCTCTTCCCTGAGTGGTAAACTCCTGTAGTCCTTTTGTGTTTACTTATTTCACATATGTTTTCAAGGTTAATCTATCTATAGTATATGTCAGCATTTCATTAATTTTTATGGCTGAATAATATTCCATTGGATAGATTTACTACATTTTGTTTATGCATTCACATATTAATGAACACTTAAGATGTCTCTGCCTTTTGACTAATGCAAATATTGCTGCTCTATACATTGCTATGCAAGTGTCTGTTTAAGTCCCTACTTTTCATTTCTTTTGGGCATATGCCAAAGAACTTCTGGAACATATGGTAATTCTGTTTTAACTTTTGAAGGAATCCCCAGATGTTTTCCCTGGCTTATGTTTAATATCATTTTTGTGTTCTGCTATATGAGAATAGACTGAGAGGCCCATGGATAGAAGCTGGGAAGCCAATTAGGAGACTACTGCAGTAATGTAAGGAAGATATGAAAGTAGCTTAGTCCAGGGTAGAGCTGGCCTGAGTCTGGATGTATTGTGAAGGTAGACCCAACAGAATTTTCTTACAGACAAAATGAGGAAGACAGGATTTAAGAATGATTATACAATTTTTGTAGACTAGAGATCCCCACAGGTGAAGCAGTTCGGGGTTGAAGTTTATGTTGTTTGAGATGTTTGTTAGACATGCGGGTAAACCTATTAAGTACGGAGCTGCATATGTAAGTCTGAAATTAGAAAGAGAGGTTTGGGTGTGAAATAAAAATTGGGAAATTATCAGCATACAGAAGATAATGAAATGCTTTGTGGTAGATGAGATCAATATCAAGGGAATGAATTAGACAGACAAAAGAAGAGGTCTAAAAATGAGTCGGAGATCTCTAACAAAGAGGTCAGCGAGAAGAGGAGGAACTGGCAAAGGTGTTTAAGAAGGAGTCATCTAAAGATGTATGAAGGAGAAAATCTAGCAGAGCCTGGTATCTTGGAAGCAAGTGAAGAAAGTATCAAGATTTAGAAAGTGTTCAAATTTATTAGTTATGACATTCATTCTTGATCTGTTATTTTTACTGTAAAAGAGCAATGAGGTTAGTTATTGCCTGAGAAAAGGGGAAAATATTGAGGTAAGTTAGAGTGTTGGAAGTTTTCATTAGGTATCTACATAATCGGGACATTTATGGAAATGGAAGCGAGAGGCATAAATGTCTACAATAATCTGAAATTGATTTTGGGCCTCTAAGAAATGTGTTTATTTTGGAGAAGGATAGAAATGGTAACATTTTTACTTGACCTTTCTTTTGTAATAATGGCTCTTCTTTGTTTGTAGGAAGTTTGCTGGAAATCATATTATTCAAACGCAGTTGATGAATAACTTGTTGGTAGGCATTAGATTGTCAGTGATGTTAGTACAGAAAATACAAGGTTTCCAGAGAATTCATTTGAAGACTTCCAGTTCTGCCACATGGCAAAATATGTGTGGACTGCTGAGTATTTTCACCAAGTTTTTAAGTGATGGTAAGTGTAAAGTCACACAAATGATGACTATAATTGTCAAGCAGTTTTTGCTAATGAAGATACAAAATAGGATACTTAGTAGCTGTAGCACTTCTCTTCCCCCAATTCTTCAAAGTGAAGAAAAAGCTTTTTTCTTTCAAATGTGACAGTTTATCAAAGGAAATATTGAAGGACTTGTGTGTGTGTGTGTGTGTGCACGCATGTGTTGCAAACAGAAAGGAAAACTTAGCAATTGTAGTGTTGAAAAGCTACAGACTTTAAATAACAAAGAAAATTCTTGAGAAGAAATTTCTGAATTTGGAAAGAAGATCTGGAAAGGTTAGTGTGACCATTTTTCCTTAACAACTGGTATTACCTTCAGCTGATGACAGTAGTCATGTTGGGGCTGATCATATTTCCCTGTTATTTCTGTCCCTGAGAAACCACATTGTTAATGAGAGGAACTGTGTCTTTATAAATGTGTTTCAACTAACAAATCAAAATAAAATGAGAATTAGAATATCATCCTTGTGTAGCTCTCATGAGTTGATGTAGGCATTATTATAGAAAGTTGCTAACTTCACAAACAGACCACCAGGCTACAACATGTAGCCAGTGTCTTGCTTTTACCGCCTGTAGTCTTCCCAAAAGAATTGAACTTAAGACAGAAATCTTCTCTAGGTCACTTGTCAATTTACAAGATTTACAGAGGACAGAGGACTATGTTCAGCTGCACCAGGAGTAAATAAAGGTAACAGTCAGACTGTGGAACTGAGTCAAAAGCCAGAATTCTTTAACAGAGACCTGAGAATAAGAAGAAAAGGATGGAGGGACACCTGTAGGTCAAAGACTCTTCAAATACATCACAGTTTTTAGAAATGCATAAGACTACACTGTAGTAGCCAGGGTTGTATGTTCGATTAATAAAACAGTTTTAAATTCTAAGGAAGTCTAATGATTATGAATCTCAGGATAATTTTCTCGCAGAGAGAGAAAAGGGCTTGTGGTTGAGATGAGACATGTGGATGAGTTTTTTGGACTGGGTGGCTGAGTTCTACTTTTTGCCTTCGGTAGTTAGTACAGGGTGTTCACCTTCTAGTAATTTATAAAGCTACACATTTATTTTTGTGTTTTTCTTTTTTTTTTTTTTAAAGATTTATTTATTTATGCATACAAGCAGTGGGGCACAGACCAGAGGTGTCGGGGGGCGAGAGGATTCACCACAGAGA
>JAGFMF010012281.1:13725192-13761927 GCA_019455555.1 Galemys pyrenaicus
CCCCACCCTGGCCGGCAGCAGGGATCGAACTCGTGCTGCAGTGGCTGTGATTTGCTTCGTAGTGCGTTGCTTAACCCACTGCGCCACCAGGGGAGGCCCCTATATCTGTTTTATATTATAATAAGATTAACCCAAAAAGTGATACCTGACACCTAACTATATACAAAATTAAATTGCCTCTTCATCCTTTACTTCCCATTCTATGTAGTAATGTATGTATGACTATTAATTGAGTTAAAAATAAATGTGATCTATTCAGAGCTCTTATTTGTACAGAACAGTAACCAACTCTGTTTTTGTTAGGCTGCTGGGAAAAAGATAGCATCTCATAGCTTATGTGTTTTAACCCTGATAACTAATCAAAGTCATAGCTATATTGTACAGCCAGTAGTAGTTCTATTTTTTGTGCTAGTCGTTAGGATCTCAGGTAAGTATTAAAAGTAGTTACTTTTATTAAGACATAATTTACAGATAACTTTTCAAAGAATATATGCTATAGTAGAGGAGGAATTTTTTAATCTAAAGGAAATGACTAATGGTGAAATTCAGAGAAGACATGATTTTAATATGAAATAACTTCTTTGATGGCACCTAATCAATGCTCTTCTTCCTCAAGATTTTAAAGCTTCGTGTATTGGCAAAGTGTTTAGGACAAAACTAGATTTTAGTGACTTCAAAAGTGTGCCCTCCCACCCCACAACATGCACATGCACGCATGTGCGCGTGTGCATACACACAAACACACACACACACCCCAAGTTCAGAGACAGATGAACCAGAACTACTACTGTAGGCAGTCTAGGACATAGACATTTCTACTAGATTCAGCATGTTGGCTTTCATTCATGTTTGTTACTTCATGGTTGTCAAATGACTGCTGTAGCCCCAGACATCATGTCTGTGTTCAAGGGAGGAAGGAATATCAGTTGTATAATCAGGAAAAAAAAATACTAGATTTCTGCTTACATCCCATTGGCCTGAACTCTCCTCATTACTATAGTTGCAAGAAAGATTCAGACAAAAAGTATTCTGCTATTGACTGTGCACATGTATTTTCCAGTCGGAGTCATAGTTCTGTTACCAGGGTTAAGAGCAGGATGAATATTTACAGTAGGTATTTATAATTCTTACCTCTGGTTGAATAAATCATCGTATTATTTTGTGTACTTTCTCACAGACCAGAAGCTAGAGAGAAAAAGGTAGCACGTCAGTATTGTTTGGTTGCTTTGGGTACACTGCCAGTGATAGCAAACATTTGTAATGAGCGTTGACGTAGTATCTTTACACAAGCCCTCACATCATTTTGGGAATAAGTAGTGAGTGTGAGGTTGAGATGCAGAGGCAACAGTGGAAGGGAAGGGACAGGTGGTGCTGCTACTAGATGTGCCAGGAGGTGGGTGGCAGGTAGAGAGTAAGAGAGAGTGAATATTAGCGAAAAGGGGAAGGAATCATTTATATACGTGCTGGGCATAAAGCCTCTATGCTCATTATTCATTTAAACTTTATAAAAACTGTGTCAGGTAGGATTTATGTTTATTCTGCAAAATAGAAAACTGCGTCTGCAGGAGGTTAAATAATTAGTCCCAGGCCTACCTAGGAAGTGGTTAAGCTAGAATTTGCCCCCAGGACTGTCTGACCCTGCAGCATCTGTTCTTTCCACTGTACCAAAGTATCCATCTTCATTTAATAAATTATTTTTTTGCCAAACAGATGATCTCTTACAGACAATTCAGAGTACATGTGGGTTAGCTGTTATTCTTTTCATTAAGACAATGCTTGATCCATCTGAAAAGATTCCTGGTTTGGTAAGTACACTTTCTATTTTGAATTTTACTTTATTGTTAGATATTTTTGAAGCAGTGGGAGTAGAAAATGTTTTCGGCAATGTAATAGGTAATATCCAACTGATGAGGTATGGGCTTATACCTTTAAATCATAGCATTGTAAACCAACATTATTTCAATAAATAATAAAATTAAGAAAAGAAAGTTTTTGAACATAAAATTTTCTTTTGAATTTTTCTGATGATCTTTTCTCATAATAAAAGACAGTTCTAAAAATTCAGATAAAGGTAGAAGATAATAATAGTCACTTGTAAGCCCATTTCATAGAGATAATCATTATCAGTATTTTCAGGGTACTCCCTTCTAGTTTTTTTCTAGCGATTTGTTCAGTTTTAGTGTTTAAAAAAATACTTGCAATATTAAAATTATTCAGAGCTCAATATATGGGTATATATAATTAATGCTGTCTGGTAGGTTAAAGGTAACCCAAATTGTTTATTTTACAATAGGACACATGATAAAATGAATTGTTCAGTGAATTTAACTGTATGGCAAATAAAATTGATAATTTAGGCCACAATTCTTTTATTTACCACTAGAAGTGTTTTATTGTCTAGATAATTATTTTGACTTTTTATCTGAAAAATAGAATAAGTGCAAGACTGTGAGATCAGGCAGAATAACTATTGGATAAATTAAAATTTATTTCTCAAATCCTTGCTAGAGACATTTAGCTAAAACTCATCCTCCTCCAGGTGGCGATGTGTTGTGCTTTATCAGGGCTTTAAAGTCAGCCAAATGGTTCGTGTACTTAGATTTATTTTTTTATTCTTTTGATAATAGAAAGCTTTTCACCTTTAGGGTCAGTAATTTTTCCTAGGATGTTTCCAGGAAAAGAGATTTTTGTATTTATGTTTTGAAATATCTTTGAAAAGTTTGAGAGTCTTTATGTGAATTAATTCTGCTGTATTTTACAGATTAGTAGTTTGCTTCTCCGTTCAGTGGACTGCACCAGCATCCCCGAATGGTTTCTGAATTGCTGCAGGAGCCTTTGCTGTGCTGATATTTCCCAGTCTGCTCTCCTGTTCCTATGCCAGGGGACACTCAGCATGTTGGATTGGCAGGACGGGAGGATGGGCCCAAGTGGAGAGACCCTACTCTTAGATACTGTGCATATCCTGTTCACCCTGAGTTCACAGTGAGTTCTGATGCTGCTGTCTAGTATTTTTTTTTGCTTGTCAGACATTTAAAAGATGGCAACTGAGCTAAACTTAGTAATTAAATGAAAATCAATCAGGGTAGTCCTCTGTTAGAAGGAAGATGTGTGTAGGGAATGGAGTGGATGTGAAAGTAGAACAGGAAATGATAGGGTGATGGGAGGGAGAGTTACCAAAATTATTGGTGCTACAGGGGAGGGGGAGGAAAGTGATCAAATTGAGGGCAGGAAGAGCACAAAGGGATTAAGGTGATGGTGCACAGGTGAATTGGTGGTGGAAATTCCATGGGGACTACACCTGATGTCAAATATATATAAATAAAAAAATTAAAAAGAAATAATTGGTGCAAATTAACCTATAGTGAACATTTCTACAATTAATTTTAATGTTAACGGTCTAATGCTAGCATTAAAAAAAAATTATATAGGGCCTCCCTAGTGGCGCAGCAGGTTGAGCGCCTCACTGTGAAGCATCCACAGCACAACAGCGCCAGTTTGATCCTGGCCAGGGAGGGGACTCACATGGCTTAGCAGACCTCTCCTGCCTCACCTGCTGCTCCCCTCAGCAGTGTATTTTAGTTGATCTGTTCCCACTTTGTCTCTGGTGAATCCTCTTACCTCCCACAACTCTAGCCTGTACCCCAGCTCTCCTATGCATAGATAAATAAATCTTAATGAAAAAAAAAAAAAAGAAAATATTTGTATGTATACTGACTTAGATTTTATGAAGCATTCACTACAGGTAATTTAGTGTGAGTCTCATATGGCTGATAAATGGGATAGGAAATGTAATTTTTTGAGTGGGTAATGTGAATTTTGGAAAAATAAATGCTTAGCTAACAGTGTATCATTAATAAGCACCCAAATCAGAACTGATAGCCGGTCTTCTGACTTCATTGGATTCTATTTTGTGATTTTTTTTTGTGTATGTTTTGCCATAATGCCTGAAAATGATAATACGTCTAAGATGTCAAGCCATAGATGTAGCTGATAGCAGTAAATATGTAGATCAAGGAAGAAAAATAGTGTTCCAAAAGTTTTTACTTGTTTATTTAGTTTATATATTTTTAATTGTGCATATTTTAAAGGAATTAAAAATTCTCTATTATATTTTCCAATAGCTTTA
This sequence comes from Galemys pyrenaicus, assembly GCA_019455555.1. Lineage (NCBI taxonomy): Eukaryota > Metazoa > Chordata > Mammalia > Eulipotyphla > Talpidae > Galemys > Galemys pyrenaicus. The sequence continues at coordinate 13,729,319 of JAGFMF010012281.1, forward strand.
TTGAGATATACATAGCATAAACATCACCTATTTAAAGTATGCAGTCAATTTTTTTCAGTATATTCACCTGGTTGTGCAGCTTTCAGCACAATAAACTTTACAGTATTTTCATTGCCCCCGAACAATCCCAACTTCCCTAACTCTTCCCACCAAAGGCCCTCAATATTTTTTAAAAACTCCTGTGAAACCATCATCACAATTAAAATTATGAACATTTTCTGTTACCCCTAGAAGTTTCCTTGGGCCTCCTTTTGACTGGTTTTTATTTTACTTTTAAAGATTTTATTTATTTATGCATACAAGAGCTGGGGTACAGGCCAGAGGCAGGGGGTGAGAGGATTCACCAGAGACAGAGTGGGGAGCAGAATAAGCAGATCGACTGAAATACACTGCTGAGAGGAGCAGCGGGCAAGACAGGAAAGGTCTACCACGCCATGTGTGTCCCCTCCCTGGCCAGGGATGGAATTATCATTGCAGTGGCTGTGGAAGCTCCACAATGAGGAGCTCAACCCCTTGTGCCACGAAGGAGGCCCTTGAATGGTTTTTACAAGCTAAAGAGATTCATACACAAATTTGAACTCTGTTTTGACCTTATCATTTTTGTTGTTGTAAATTCAGTAATGAATGAATTTTCTGGTTATTATTTGCATTTTATGTTTTAAGAGTCTAAATAATTATAAGATGAATTTTCTTTTATTGTTCAGTTTTATAATTAAATCACTCATTTTTCCTTAGGATCAAGGAATCTACTCTGGAGATGTTTCTGTCTAGAATTTTGGCTTCTTGGACTAATTCAGCCATACAAGTCCTTGAATCAGGTTCCGCAAGACTAAAGGACAGTTTGAAGGGAAATTCAACCATAGTTCGGAGACTTTTGGAATATGTCTATACCCATTGGGAACATCCACTGGATGCTCTGAGACATCAGACCAAAATCATATTTCGGAATCTTCTCCAACTGCACCAGCTCACTGTAGAAGAGTCAGATTCTGAAGCATCAGATTTGGCATCTGATCCTTTCATTATTGAACTAATTGAGAGTCTCCTGCAACTGGAATGGCATATCAGAGGAAAGTACACGTGCCTTGGCTGTTTAGTAGATCACATAGGCATTGAACCTATTTTGGCAATAGCTAAAACTATTCCATCACAAATCTTAGAGGTGATGGGGGACCAGTCATTGGTACCTTATGCAAGTGATCTCTTGGAAACCATGTTTAAAAATCATAAGAGTCATTTGAAGTCCCGGGCTGTGGACAATACTTGGATTGATAAATGGCATGAGACTTGGGTTTCGCCTCTTCTTTTTATACTGTGTGAGGGAAATCTGGATCAAAAATCTTATGTAATTGATTATTACTTGCCAAAATTATTGAATTGCAGCCCTGAAAGCTTAAGCTACATGGTAAAGATTCTCCAGACTTCTGCTGATGCTAAAACTGGTAAGAACATGAATTTTTGTTTTAGTAATTCTGGTCATATGCTAAGTATAAGTAATTAGGCAGATGTTGACCAGGTAAATATAAATGTTACCACTTATATAAATAGCAAAGGAAGATCTTAACAAAGGAGATTTCAGATCTAAATGAGTGTTCTACATATCTGAATAGAGTTTTATGGCTGAAATAGTTTCTGTTTGGGAAAGGGTGATCCCAGTTACAAGGTTTCCTTTATTACTGGGCTTCATTCATTTTACCAAGTTTTTATTTGTTACTTGGTTGTCAGACTGAAGTAAAAGTTGTTTGTTTTAGCTAATTGTTTAGTCAAGTGATTGAAACAGTAATTACTAATCATTTTAGGCAAGGTTAAACACGAAATTGACAGTAACAAGTTTCTGCCTTTGGGAAAGAGACAAAAAATAATTTAGAGGCATGACTTCAACAGCTGTCTGTAGTCATTTAGAGTGGGGATAAATATTCTACTAAAACTCAGTAACCCTGAAGGAATCACTACTTCAAAGCATAGTTCAAACATTAATGTATAAAGTATTGATCTTGACCCATCATGCAAATCTTAAAAAGGGGGGAATAGCTTATATGACACTTAAAGAATGCTTCCAACTAAAATATTTAAACATTTTTCAATACTTCAAAGAGTAGCTATGAGATAATTGGATAATTTGATTACTCTACATGGAAATGAACCATTGTTTATAATTTTTTTCATTTTATTGAGAAATAATTCGCATACATCACTGTATAATGTGAAGGCATATAACATGACAGTTTGATTGCATATCTTGTCAATGTACTTGTAATTTTAATAGCAATTATTTTTACCTTTTGGAGAAGCAATCTAAACTTCAGGACTCCAGAATATGTTTTGAAGTAAGGCAGTGTTTATATCAAGGTGCCCTGTGAGCCAGAGTTCCTGTCTCTTTAGTCGTGGCTGATGTTTTAGCCTCAACGTAGACTTCCTTTTCTGTTCTTTTCCAAGGAGAAACAAAACTCTAGAATTGTGGAGACGTTCACTCAGTATTCATTTTTAAAGAAATAGTGAGATTTAGCCAGTGAATGTTTTTCTTATCCCTGACCAAAGCTATTTTTTTAAAAAGATTTATTTATGCATGCAAGAGCTGGGGTACAGGCCAGATGTGTGTGTGGGGAAAGGATTCACCAGAGACAGAGTGGTGAGCAGAACAGGCAGATGGACTGAAATATATTGCCGAGGGTAGCAGCGGGCGAGTCAGGAGAGTCATGTGGGTCCCCTCCCTGGCCGGGGATCGAACTCACACTTCACAGTGTGGCGCTCAACCTGCTGCACCACCAGGGAGGCCTCTGCCCAAAGCTATTTTGATTTTTTTATTCATTTAATCTATTTCACCATCTCCTAGTTTTCCTGAAATACTACCTGGTTTATCTTCTGAGTATCAAGGAAAAGCAAACATATTAGCAAAATGTTCTGATTTAGGTTAGCAATAAGAAGATTGTGCTTACTTGAAATTATTGAGCCCTGAAGTGTTGGATCTTCGTATATAGTGGGCACTTTATAATAGGAATTTTAATTCATGTTAGCTGATAGTTTAAAATACATTTTTTAATGTTTGAAAGAATATTAATTTGAAACATGAGAATTGTAGTTGTTGCATAGCTCAGTAGTGGTCTCTGTTATGCTTTTGAGATAACAGCAGTGTTTTCCATTCCTAGGGTCTTGTAGTAGAGGGGCGCTGGGAGCCCTGATGGCATGTCTGCGAACAGCTAGAGCTCATGGACATCTTCAGTCTGCAACTGATACCTGGCGGGACCTTGTGTCCAGTGCAAGAATAAAGCAAGGCTTAATTCATCAGCACTGCCAAGTAAGCAAACAAAAGAATTGGGACTCCTTACATGCAGTAGACCCCCAATTCATTTATTCATTTAGCAGTCCATAAAGAAATCCTGATGTTGTTCCCAATACCATTTTAGGGGATCCATAAAGAGGATGAACAAAAAGTAAACACTGTAGACCTGGCATCAGTCTGTTTAAAGTTTAGTTGAGGAGGTGCCTCGTTAGCGCAGTAGGTAGCGCGTCAGTCTCATAAAGTTTAGTTGAGGGGTTAAGAAAACCTACATAAAACAATGGAATTCTCTGGGAGGACAATGTAGTACTTACATACTTTATGTACAGATCTTGGGAGGCCCAAAGTAAGTGGTGGTTGATAAAGGAAGTTATGAATGTGCTCTGACGGTGCACGGGTAAAATGGTGGTGGGAACCCACTGGGGAAAACAAACGATGTCAAATGCAATTAAATATAATAATAAAAAAAAAAAGAAAGAAAAAAAAAATGAGGATAATACCCAAGAGAATAAATCTCTTCCATAAGGTTGAAAGACTTGGATGCTTTCATGGTCATTCAGATACACTGACCAGGAATAGAATAAAAAAAAAAAAAAAAATGAATGTGCTCTGAGCAGAGGGAGCATGGGAATGGCATGCGAAATGGAAGGTCATAATAAACAAGGTCTGGAGGATGATTTAAGGACATTGTGGCAGGAATGGAGTGTTTTGTCCATTTCATGGAAGCCTGCAATGCTGGACTGAAGACTTCAGATTCATTCAGTTGGTAACTGAATCTGACCACTCTGGTGTCAGCAAAGAAGTGGCATTAATGGGGACAGGGATGTATTTCCAGGATGGAAGAAAAAGAAACCAGGAGACCAGTTAGATGTTCATGCCAGGAATCTAAGAGCAAAGAGACACAATATTGATCACTGAGGAAAAGAGGGGAGAGATTGAAACTGAACATTAATGTGAAATAATAATCTTTAGGATTGTTGATTTTTTAAAGATACGCAGTTTTTATAATAAGTAACCACAAGATCTTGTTTGGTACCTTTCTAAAGTACGTGTGGGTAAACTGAGGCTTACATTTTTTTTTCTTTTGGTAGCCTTTGTAAATAAATATATCAGGTGGCCTGGACTTATTCCACTGAAAAATTAATGTTTTATTGCTTGTTATGTTCTAGGTACGGATAGATACATTAGGCTTGCTTTGTGAAAGTAATCGAAGCACAGAAATCATTTCTCCAGAAGAAATGCAATGGATTCAATTCTTTATCACATATAATCTTAACAGTCAGTCTCCAGGAGTGCGACAACAGATTTGTTCTCTTCTTAAAAAGGTAGAATTTCTAATCAGAAAGTATAGAAAAATGGTGAATTTTGTCCTGATGTAAAGACCCTAGATTTTTGGAGATTTGGGGAATAAAGTGGTCATGGGTTTGGATGACTACATCTCTTCATGGTCCTTCTGTGAACTCTTCTATGATCCCATAAAGTTTACATTTGGGGTTGAAATCCATAGTGAAAAGTCTTTCATTTTGGTGTACTAAATCAGCCTTGATCTTTTTTTGAAAGAAGAAAAATCTAGTGCTGGAGTTTTTCAGTGTATAAAGTATTTTAAGGAAACTTTTGGAAGAGGAGAAAGGATGTCCTTGTATACTTATAGTTTCTTTAAATGCCTCATGAAACAGTTGTCATTGAGTAATCAAATGAGTTAATCAGATGATTTATGGGGTGAAGAATTAGTGTAGAAGTGAGTTTATCATCTGTAGGTTCATGCCTACCTAAAGGAGGTAGGAGAACTGTGGTTTAATGAATGTGTTTTCTGGTTTGTAGTAGTATTTTGTTTTGGCTTGAAAAATATCACTGATAACTTTCTATTGGAAAGAAAGACTGTCAATATTAAGTGTTTTAAAACCAGTACTTTCTTTGTCTGACTGAAGAATTTAGAAAGTTCTTCCTTTGTCTTTCAGTCTGACATTTAAGATAATGTGGCTCATATATGACCTCATTTTTCTTTTCTTCAAAAGTTATTTTGTAGGCTACAGGAGAGTTCTCAAGTACTTTATAAACTGGAACAAAGTAAATCCAAACTTGAACCAGAGAGTGAGCTAACCCAACAGCACCCTTCTGCTTCTTTACAGCAATATCAGGTAGGTGATATATTGTTAAACAGGTGACTTTTAAGAAACATAAAACAAGTTAGAGTAAACATTAAAGGGAAATAAATGGAAGTCTCTTGGTAAATAATGTTTTTGTGGGTTTTATGTAGGCCTTCTGGTGCTTTGGTACGTCTCTGAAGGTAGCCTGAGGTATGGAACTAGTGGTGGACTTGCATTTGTTACACAATAATATTAATGGGATAACCTAAAAAATGAAGTTTCTTTGGGCCAGCTGAATATTTTGTACTTCAGCATAAAGATAATTGCAAGCCCTAAGCTATTCCACACTCCCCAGGTTAAAAGACTGCTATGCCAGGGCCTGTTTTCCATTTAGGCTAACATGTCTTCAGTGGTTTCTAGGTCTGCCGTGCCATATGGGTCACCTCCTTGGCCAGTGGCAGGGCTTGAACTCATGCTGCAGTGGCTGTGGTTTGCTTTATAGTGCGGTGCTTAACCCATTGCGCCACCAGGGAGGCCCCTTTGCTTTTTTGAATTGCATTTCACTTAAACTTTTAACTTTTTATCATTGGTATAGCACAGTGGTAGAGCAAGAGTGTCTAAAAGGTAGATAGACAATGGAAGAAAGTACAATAGGTGATGGTGGTGGACAATAGAATAGTTGAATCATTGTATGAATCAAGTCATGTAGAAAAGTTGATCAAGTATTATATTTATCAAATTTAGCAACTATTAATAGTAAGGATTAGATAGCTTTTTGGTAACTTTAAAACTTAAAAAATATATGTATGTTTGATGCCTGAATGCCCCTGGTGAAGAAAGTCAATATTCATCCAGTTTTAGCACCATTAGGGCAGAAGAGATCTTGTTTTCACTAAAAATAGATACTTTCTGTAGCATGTTGATTCATTAAAGTTGTGTCAGGTGTCAAGCAAAATGACCAACTAGTGTAGTTACACAAGTCTTTCACTTTTAACTAAAGTAGAACAGTTAAAGGTGATACTCATCTATTGTGAATTAACTGAATCATGCTTATTGTCATTTTTGTTTTTAGGATTTCATGTCATCTGTATGCAACACTCTTTTCGAAGCATTGTTTCCTGGCTCTTCCTACTCAACTAGATTTTCAGCTTTAACCATTTTAGGTTCAATAGCTGAAGTCTTTCCTGTACCAGACGGTAAGTATTCAGTAATGTGTGGGCAAAGTATATTTTTTCCTTGAAAAATGCAGTCTTCTGCTTTTTGGTTTATTTGAAGTTTCAGTAATGGTGTCTTTTGTTTAGATTCTTATGGGAGGTGTTACTTTTAATACATAATTCTTATTGGGATGTAATTAAATTTTCCAATAAGGGATATAATGGAGAGATTTATGCATATTTTGGGAAGAGTTGCTGCTCTCACCCTGTTTCCCAATTAGCATATTGTTCTTTTAAAATAATCGCCAGTCTGTAAGTTTAGTTTTAAAAATTAAAATATTCCTGGTTTCTCTTGTATATAACATTCCTCAGTATGTCTTTGTGGTTAAAGTGTGGTTCCACTTCTAGGCTATCTATTTTCATAAGTCTCAGTCTGCTTTCGGAAAGACAATACGAGCATGTCATTTCCAGGCATTCTGGTTTAATGATGCCCTTTGTTTCTCCTTCTGTGGGGTATTTGAGAGGATAAACATTTAATTTCTCTCTATGAGTCTTTTTTTCCTTTTTGACCAGAAATGATTCTTTTTATCCCAGTACAGTGTGTTTGTTTATATCTAGATTTCTTGCTAAGGCCCTGCTCTCATTAACAAAAATATCCTGCTTAGCTTCTTTTTCAGAAGGAAGTACCAGAGAACTTTACACTTTAATTGGATTTCTTTTTAAATATTTAGGCAAAGTTTATTTAATTGGTGGGGAGGAAGACAGGTATTTTCTGATGATGCAGGCTGGCTTTATTTGAAGAAAACCATTTTTCTTTGAAAAAAAAATTGAACCAGGGCCTCCCTGATGCAGGAGTTAAAGTCTCATTGCTATCAGGCTATCAGCAGCCACTGCAGCAGGAGTTTGATCCCCAGTCAGGGAGCTGACCCACATGGCACAGCAGACCTCCTGTCTCACCTATTGCTCCCCTCAGCAGTGTATTTCATTCAGTAGATCTGCCTGTTCTGCTCCCCACTCTGTCTCTGGTGAATCCTCTTACCTCCCTACTCCCCCACACCTCTGACCTACACCCCAGTTCTTGTATGTATAAATAAATAAAAATGAGTCTTTTAAAAAACAATTCCAACCAACAGTAAAATTTCAATAATAGTTCATTGTCTAGCCACATACCTTGATTCATATATGCTTCTTAAAAATTTTTTAAAAAAGATTTTATTTATGCATACAAGAGCTGGGGTATGGTCCAGAGATGCGGGGCCGGGGGGGAGGGGATGAAAGGACTCACTAGAGACAGAGTGGGGAGCAGAACAGGCAGATCTACTGAAACACACTGTTGAGGGGAGCAGTAGTCAAGGCAGGAGAGGTCTGCTGTGCATGTGGGTGTTCCCCGCTCTCTGCCCCGCCCTGGCTAGTGATTGAACTCATACTGCAGTGGCTGTGGAAGCCCCACAGTGTGGTGCTCAACCCCTTGCGTCACCAGGGAGGCCCTTGTCATGTATGCTTTTTTGTGTCTCTTATTTTATAAACCATAACAGCTATCAAATTCAGGACATTTAATAAATATATGCTGTTATCTAAAGTACAATCATATTCCAATTTTCCAGATGATTCAATAAGTGACTGTGAAAAAAAAATTCCAATTATCCAGGAACCAGTCTAAGATCATAGATTGTATTTCATTATTATAACTTCGATCTCTTATTATCTAGAAAGTATTATAATTCATGACATTAACATTTGGAAGAGTGCATCTTGGTTTGTCTGTTTTTTATCTCATTATTTGATTCAGGCTATGAATTTTTAGCAGGAATACTGTATAGTTGATATAGTTTTCTTCTTCTGGCATTATATCAGGTATATAATATTGATTTCTCTCATTATTGAGTATGACAAGTTTGATCACCTGATTAGGGTAACTGTAATAAGCTGAAAAATGACCTCAAAAGGTATCCACATCAAATCCATAGGATGTATGTCTGTAAATCCTTAGATCCCAAGTGATATATACCTTACTTGGAAAAAGTGTTTTTTTCAGATGTGATTAAATTAAAGATTTTAAAATGGAATAATGTTGGATTACCTGAGTGGACCTAAGTGCCACTGCCAGTGTTATAAGTTAGAGAGGCACAGGAAGGTATAACACACACATGGGAAGGAGTCATTGTCACAGTGGAGGTGGAGGTCTGAGTGATAATGCTGTCAATGTGGAATCTTGGCAGCAACCAGAAATCAGAAGACACATTGAATTTTCCCAGTGAGTCTCTAGAGACAGTCTGGCTCTACCAACATCTTGATTTTGAACTTCTGGCTTCCAATACTGTGAGAGATGTATTAACTTTAAAAATACTTTTTATTGAGTTAATAATGGTTTAATCATTGTTTGAATTATATTACTATGATTTATTTTTAAGCCACCAAATTTGTGATGATTTGTTAAAGCATCCATAGAACATAAATGCAGAGATAATCCATCAGTTTAGGGAAATTTAGTCGTACTACAACTGAATATAGATAATATAGTTTAATCTGAGAGTGATGGATTGTCCATTTAGCAAAAAGGTGTCTGTACATTTAATGTAGGTATAGTTGTACTTACTCATAAGGAAAATAACAGTAGGTTAAATTATACTGATAATTATTCAATTGAAGAGTAGTTAAATGTACTTTAAAAGTACAACTTCTGAGTCATCTTCCTAATGAATGAGTCACATATAATTGAGCAGTGATTGATGTCATGGTAATTATGTTAATTAAACAACTGGGAAGTGAAGCAAATGGAACAAGCCATATTATAACCATTAACTTTAAAGGAAACTAAAGAGGCATGACCATGAAATACAGGATGGGATATGTACATTCATTTTCAAGAGTGTACATTCATTTTTATTCTATATCTCAAGATGTTAATGTGAATTTTTATATTATAACAAGGGCAGTGATTTGGAATTATTAAAAAAGGGTCTACCTTTTTCTTAATATGTCCTAATTCAAGAAGAATAAGCCAAATGCATGTCCCTTCCTTGGAATAAAATGTGACAGTACTAAGTGAAAAATTGGATTCTACAATAAGATTTAAAGGATTTATTCATCAAATACTTATTTAGTGCTTGTTATATATTCAGCAGTGAAGAATATTCAATGTACTCCCCATTTTTGAGTGTAGAATTTAGTAAGGGGAGATAGACAGTAAACTAAAAAGTGAATTGTTAGTTTAACAGTAAACTAACAAGTGGCGAAATTATAAGGACTAAGAAAATCTATTTCAACAAAATGGAGGTGGGACAGATGTGAAGGTGTGGGGTGGTGGGTAGATATGGAGTGCTAGGGAGGACAGAAAGTACTGTTTAATACAGTGGAATAGGAAGGCTTCCATTTTGAGCAGAGCTCTTAACCAATGGCTTAAGATCACAACAGAAATAAAAACAGACATACAACTTACTAAATTTACAGGCTGAATCAAAGACACTGCTCATAGGGAGATTTATACCTACTTAGAAAAAAAAAAAACACCTCAAATCAATAACCTAACTTCATACCTCAAGGAATTAGAAAAAGAAAAAAACTTAACCCTAACCTAACAGAAGGATGGAAATAATAAATATTCGATTGGAGATAAATGAAATAGAGAATAAAAAAAACAATACAGAGAATAAACAAAATGAGAAGTTATTTTCTTTAAAAAAATGATCAGAATTGACAAAATTTTAGCTTTCTTGACTAATTAAGAAAATAAGAAAGGAGACACAGATAACTAAAATCAGAAATGAAAGTGGGGCATTTCTACTGACTTTACAGAAATGAAAAGGATTATAAGAGTACTATAAGCATTGTATTTCCAATAAGATAACCCGAATGAATAAATTCCTAGAAACTTTCAAAGTACTGATTCAAGAAGAAATAGAAAATTTGAACAGACCTAATAACCACTTTATGGAAAGAGATGTACTTAGTCATCAAAGCCTCTAAGCAAAGAACAGTCCAGGGGAAGTAGCTTCATTGGTAAATTCTACCATATATTCACTGTGACAGGGGACAAGGGTGGAAGGCAGGGGCACAATACCTAGTATAAGAAACCGTGTACTCACGTGGCCTAGGCTGCATGGCCACACTACATGACTAATAGTCTGTTATCTTTAAACTGTGACTCTTGCCCTAAACTGAGTGGCCTCCCCTGATGATGACCCAAATGAGTGCTAAACGTTGACACTCTTAGATTTACCAGGGTCAGTTTAAGCAAGAAGCTGATAACAAGTTTTGGGGGCTAAACATGACTAATAACCAGAAATATGAACTTTGACAGCCTGTTCTGATGATCTGTTTGCTTATAACTGTCTTTCTGTAACTGACTATATTAAATGCCAGCTTGAGATGAGATCGCAGAAGTATTCTTCAGAGTATTTCTGTGTCCACCATTCCCTCAGATCATTGGTCATGGCAGAACAATTATACCCACCATTTTCTCAGATAAGTGGCCAGCAATCTGAAAAATAAAAGTGCTTATAGATTCTTCAGTTCTTATCTCTGCTTATTGACTTTTTGGTACAGCAATAGAATTCAGGCCTGTTCCACTAAAGATGGAGAATTAACCACTTCTTTTCAAGTTTTTAAAAAATTGGAGAGGAAGTAACATTTCCCAGCTTATCTTATGAGGCCAGCATCATCCTACACTGTAGTCAAGGGAAGGGGTCCTGTGGTTTGTGGTAAACGACTGGATGCTTTGGTGGTGGGCATGCTATAGTAACCTACATCTGTAGAGGTTTGGCACTGTTACCCTAAATCATTTACAGTATTGTAAACTTGTGTTGCCTCAATGAAAAAAAAGTATAGGGCCTCCCTGCTGGTACAGGGGGTTAAGTGTCAGCACTATGAAGCTATCCGTAGCCATTATAACATGATTTCGATCCCCAGCCACCGAGCTAACCCACATGGCACAGCAGACTTTCACTGTCTCGCCCATTCCCACAGCAGTGTTTTTCAGTGGATCTACTTGTTCTGCTCCTTACTCTGTCTCTGGTGAATCCTCTCCCCCCCCCACCCCACATCTCTGACCTATACCTCAGCTCTTATATGCATAAATAAATAAAATAAATTTTTAAAAATAAATGTAAAAAAATTGTCTGTATAGACATAAAAGTTAGATATAGATACAAAAATTCTCCACAAAATACCAGCAAACCAAATCCAACATTTTTTTTTTCTTTAAAGATTTATTTATTTATGCATACAAGCACTGGGGTACAGGCCAGAGGTGTGGGGGGTGAGAGGATTCACCACAGGGAGCGGGGAGCAGAACAGGCAGATCAACAGAAGTACACTGCTGAGGGGAGCAACGGGCACAGCAGGAGAGGTCTGCCGCGCCATGTGGGTTTCCTCCCTGGCCAGCAGCAGGGATCGAACTCGTGCTGCAGTGGCTGCGGTCTGCTTCATAATGCGTTGCTTAACCCACTGCGACACCAGGGAGGCCCCCAACATTATTTTAAAGGTACTATACGCCACAACAAGAAGGCACTTTTCCTGGGAATGCAAGGAAGGTTCAACATAAGAAATAGTCTATCTAATATACCATATTAGAACAAAGAAAAAACAAACACATGATCATCTCAATTGGTGAAAAGAAGCATTTAATAAAATTCAAAACTCTTTTATGATAGACCAACACTCAACAGAGTAGGAATAAAAAGGAACTTCCTCAGTATGATAAAAGACATTCATGAAAACCCCACAACTAATACCATACTGAATGGTGCAAAACTGAAGGCCTTTCCTTTCTGACCAGGAAAATGACGCCAGTGCTCACGTTCCATTCACCTTTGTAAGTTTTAGCTAGAGCAGTTAGGCAAAGAATAGATGAAAAAAATAACGCTTCAAATTAGGAGAGAAGTGGCAAATTGAACAGATGTATGACCGAAGTGCCAAAAACTTCATTTGCTTCAGCCAGGAATTTCACAGGATTACTAACTTGTCAGTTAAGATTAAATAAGAAACATCTGTTTTATATTGAATATTAGTCTTCAAAGTAAGCATAGGAATGTTTTCAGTTATTCTCAGGGGTTAAATTATTAAATGTTCTTCACATTCTGCTGTGAAACCCATTAGGGGTAAGTCTCACTATTTGATGATATTTAAAAAAGACGTTTTTTTGATTTTTATTTTGTGCCAGATGCTCTGCTAAAAACTTGTGTACATAAAAATCTCACTTATTTTTTTGCTTATTGCTCAGAAAAATCTTGCAAAGTAGGTTCTAGTTTTATCTTCATTTGACTTATGAGGAACTCTATTGCTTAACTAGTTTATATTAGAAGGAGGCTGAACTCAGCCCTAGTGGTTCCCAAGTCCTAGATCTTAACCATGCTTTTTGTAGGAATGTCCCACCTGTACTAAATCTTTTTTGAGTTTATCTAATTTATGAGTGGAATTAGGTTGGATTTTTCTACTGTCTTTCTATTGCAGTGTATAGATTGAGGTGGTTTTTGCCAGTATGGCCAGAAGACTCCTCTTTATTTTTGATGTTCAGTAATCACTAAGATATATCATCTTATTGAATATTGTCAACTAATATGTGGTAGGGCTTTGAGTTAGAGATCAAGAAATTTTATGAAGATTTTGAAAGGATGTATTTCTAAATTTAGTTCTTTTTGTCTTTCAAAACAACTTAGCAATCTTATGTAAAATATAGCCTTTCAAATGAGAATGAAGTGATTTTAAGCAAATTAAAAATGTTTATTTTCTGTCTGGAGAACTATTACCATTTTGGGAAATAAATTAAGAGGCGAATTATTCTAGTGTGGTAAAGTATGAAGTATACATTTTTATATTAATTTTCTATAAATTTGACCAAATAACTTCAGAATGTTGACTTCCTTTTATTCTCTTACAAATCTTTGTTTTTAGATGGAGTCCAAACCGTGTATCAACTAAGTCATGATATTGATGTTGGTCGTTTCCAAACACTGATGGAATGTTTTACTAGCACTTTTGAAGAAGTAAAAATTTTGGCATTTAATCTTCTCATGAAGTTGCCAAAAACACTTGTCCAATTTCAGGTATTTGGACTTTGAAAATGTGGTGTGTGCATGAAAACTTTCTATTTTAGCAACAGATACAGCAATTTGTGTTTTGTCCAGGGTTCTTTCCATATTTTTTATGGTTTCTGCCACTTTCAGTTTTCATTAATGCCTCTACTTTTAGGGGTGAGAAGAGAAGATAGAGGAGATTGGAAGGATGAACAGGAGGGAATATCATAAGAGAAAACAAAATTCAAATCAATAAACTGTGTTTTTTGCCTTTGTTTAAAATTGTTTTGATTAAAAAGAGTGGTTGGTGTAGAAAGCAGTAGTCTCATTGTTTACAAGATCATTTGGTAGATATCAGTTGACTGTGGTCTCTCTAGTTTACTTGGATGTGTTAATACATGATCAAAACACATCACTTACAGTAACTTGAGTTTTTTGAGATAAGCTCCCTGCTTGGTTGTCTGGGAAAACATGTGTGTGAGTGAGGTAGAGAACATGTTTCTGACCTTCCAAGCAGTAGTTAAACTGAGACTGAAACTCATTACTTGAGGTTAACAGCAGTTCTTTTCCTAGACGTTCTACCCCATCCCAGCCCTCATTCTCTTTCTGACACCTTACACTTTCCACTTTAGGGTGGGGACCTAAGATGGACTCAGAAAAGGGAGGGAATACCTTAGGGGTGGGTCTGCACAGCACCTTTTAGTTTAGGCACTCAGATTTGCCCTTGAAACTTACTCTGAGTACCTATGGGGTCACTTTGCTATGGCTTTCTGTTAGAACTGTATAGAGAGGCCCAGCTGCCTGCAGGGATTACAACTTTGCCGTGGTCTGGGCTTCAGTTCTTATTCTCTATTTAGGGCACAGCAGCTTGTAGATGCAATGTGATTCTGTAGGAGCACATGTCAAGAAGCACAAGGTGACTGTTTCCATGGTTTCTTGATGGCATTGCAATATCTCAGAGCATCTTTTCTGGGTTAGGTCTAGACTATAAGTTGTTCTCCATTATCTGCCTATCCCTATGACCTTTCTGGTGCCCTTTGATGCTTAGGGTGCTAATTTTTGTGGCAAACAGAGTTTTAAAATTTTTATTAATTTTTTTTGGTATTCTATAGAGTGTTGTTTTATTTTTTCAATATTTATTTATTTATGCATATGAGAACTGGAGAGCAGGCTAGAGGTGTAGGGGGTGAGAGGATTCACCAGAGACAGAATGGGGAGCAGAACAGGCAGATCTACCGAAACACGCTGCTGAGGGGAGCATAGGATGAGACAGGAGAGGTCTGCTGTGCCTTGTGGGTCCCCTCCCTGGCTGGGGATTGAACTAGTGCTGCAGTGGCTTCGGATAGCTTCATAGTGCTGTGACTTAACCCCTTGTGCTACCAGGAAGATCCCTATATAGAGTTTTTAAAAGAAATTTATGTATACCTCTATATACATATTTGATGATACATCTTTCTAATATATGACATTACTATTCACCTAGTCAGTCTCCCTTCTTTCTTGTGGAGCTATATATTCACAGTTTTTATATTAGATTTTGATGGACCTAAGGTGATAGAATAAAGATACTTTAGATTTGAAAAGCTATTTATTATACTTTTTACTAATTATTAAGCAATATTATTGAGCAGCAAAATCCTGAGTTCCAGCAAGGTGTACATAAACCTTGTCGAACAGGGCCATGCCTCCTGTCTTCTGTCCAGTGCCTTTGCATGAGTATGACAGCGACATGTCCTTTGTCTGTCTTCTTTAGACAGGCTGTGTCAGTAACATTCCCATGAGCTCTGTGTGTGGGAGCTCCATGCAGATTTTTGAGGCTTAACTGATCACTTTGTTTCCCACATACACATGGAGCTTCACCAAGACCAGCTTGGTAGATTTGTATTTTTGTGTGGTTTTGTAGTTTTCTCTGTCGAACTAGTTGCATGAAAAGAGGAAATGGAGACAGGCAGGAGTATGATGCCCAGTTCAAACAAACTTTGATATACCCAATAACTCAGCTGTCTGTAGAAATAATGAAGATGATTTGGCTGTGGATATTGCAGAATTTCTAGAGAATGTGCATATTAAATTACAATTATGTGGCAGGCTCTGTTTTTAATGCATACTATTCTCTTGAATTAAAAATATGTTTCAGTTTTGGTTACTGTACTTTATTGTAGGATTCAGAGAAACTGCAAGACTTATTCCAGGCAGCTTTAGAGCTCAGCACAAGCACCAAACCTTATGACTGTGTAACAGCCTCCCACCTGCTGAACTTCTTAATCTGGCAAAATGTACTGCCATCATCGCTGTCTGCTTGCTTGAAAACTCAGCAAGTTGCTTGTGGAGATGGAGATAAGCCTGCTCTTGTGGTAGAAAGAAACACATTAATGGGTTTGTATTGAGTAAATGACCTTTTGTTCTTATTTATCAAAACCATTATCTAACTCTCTCACTATTCATTTGGTTAGAGTATTTAATGGTTAAACATTACTTTATGGTTTTTTTTTTTTAAGCATTTACTAGCATAGTAGTTTTCCAGCATATAAGAATACCATATATTTCTTATACGCAAATGAATAATTACTAGTTTCACAGGTTTCTAAATAGGGAATTCATGTTAAAAGAGTAGATATATAAATATACTTAATAAAGCTTTCACTTAAACAGGAGTTTTTTCTCTAACAAAAAGTACTTTTTTTTTTCCTGCAAAGTGTTACTATATGACTATAGGCAGATCATCTTCATTCTTTCTGTGTAGAGCAGAAATCCTTAGTTCGTTAGGGCATGTATTTGAACCGGCTGCTATACCCCTGCCTTCTAATCTTTCCATATAGCCAGTTCCAAAACCTAGAGTCCGAGTTGGTTTAGGTCTAGTTATTTTCAACACATGTATGTTAGGTATTCATGTACTGAATTTTCATTTTGGAATTATACTGGAAATAAGGACTGATAGGGAATTTTATAGATAAAAAGTAAAAGTCAGATAAAGAGTTGAGAATTATTCTCTGCACATGGTAGAAAAAGCCAAAAAAAAAAACACCTCAAAACCAAACGAGGTCAGTAATGGGGGAAAGTAGGAGGTCATGGATAGCTCTGGGGGGATGTGTCCATGGTCCTGGGGATACAGAGGTGACAGAACCATGGCTACTGATGCTTGCCCACTCTTATCGCTTCGGGGCTGGGTTCAAAGGGGACCCTGATAGGGGGTGGGGGAGGCTGCAGTTGGTGTAAAGTGGGGACTTAAGGTTTTTAAACTCAAGACATATGAAGACTATGAAATATTTCAAACATACAAATAAAATATATATATATGGTTTAAATAATAATAATATAAAACTTTTACAAGTTTTGTTTTCAGTTGGCATGATAGCATCGAGTTTAAGAAGTACCCAGCACCCATACCTTTGAAGCCTTTCCTTTATCTTAGGCCCCCCCCACCTAATTAGTAGCCTATATTTTATGTAAATCTTTCATCTTGTTTTGACCAAGATTTTACTATCGCTGTGTATATCGTTAAATAATGTTATTTGGTTTTACATGATTTGGAATTTTTATAAATTGTACATGCTTTATATAAATTTGTTATAATTTATTGATGTATTCTGTCAATTGGTTTCTTATTTTTTTTTAAAGATTTATTTATTTATGCATGCTAGAGCTGTGGTAGAAGGGTTAGAAGAGGTTTGGAAGGGTTAGAGGATTCACCAGAGACAGAGTGGGGAGCAGAATAGGCAGATCGACTGAAACACACTGCTGAGGGGAGTAGCGGGTGAGACAGGAGAGGTCTGCTGCACCATGTGGGTCAGCTCCCTGACCAGGGATTGAACGTGTGCTGCAGTGGCTGCAGATAGCTTCATAATGCTGCAACTTAACTCCTTGAGACACCTGAGAAGCCCCTAGGCTTCTTTTTTTCTGTGTAAATAATGAGTGAACTATTTTGCTGTTCACAAATTTATAAATGTGTTTTAAAACTAGCATTACTTTGGTTTTGTTTGTTTTGTTGTACTTTTTCTAGTTATCAAATGCTTGCTGGACAATCTTGAGGACGAAATATGTCAGGCTGAAAATTCTCTGCTTCAGGCAGCAGCGTCATTTCCTATGTATGGGCGTGTCCACTGTGTAATAGGAGCTTTGCAGAAGTTATCTCTAAAGTAAGTATATCCACAGCTGTCTCCTGAACACTCATATCTGGGCTTTAAACTCTTAATTGTAATGTGTTATAGAAAGGGAGTTTATAACTCCTTTTAATAATAATAGTGATAGTAAATATAGTATACTGCTTTAAAGAAAAAAATACATTTTAAATTGTGCATACATGTGCATATTTTTGCCTCAGATATTTCAGATTGTAGTTTTGAAACTCAGATTCTTTCAACTCCATTTATCTGTTATAAATTTGAAGAATTTAGTTTTTGCACTGATTCAAAAGAATACCTGTATCCCTGTGTTCATTGCAGCACTATTTATAATTGGAAAGACTTGGAAACAACCCCAAATGCCCCAAAATAGATGATTGGTTCAAGAAGATGTGGTATATATACACAATGGAATACTATTCAACAATCAAAAAAGATAAACTAGAGTCATTTATAGAAATATGGATGGAGCCAGAAAGGATTATGCTCAGTGAAATAAATCAGAAGGCAAAAGAAAAATATCGGATGGTTTTGCTTTTAGGAGGACTATAAGGGAGCCACATAAGGATCAAGGGAAAGAATAATAACAATAAAAAAAAATCAAATCACAACACAACAAAAACAAAAAGACAGAGACAAATCAGTGGCACTTTGTGGTTGGGGGAGGACAGGGACTGGGATGAGGGCAGAAAGTACAACGGACTGAAGTGATGGTGCACTTGTCAATTGGTGGGGGGAATTCCATGGGGACTACTAATGATGCCAAATATACATAAATAAAGGGAAAAAAAGGAAAAAATGAAAAGAAAAAATTGGTGTTTGCTTTTAGTATAATTTTCCTTGACATTCTTGTTGCAGCGACCTGCAGTTGGTGAGTGAGTGGAGACCCGTGGTGGAGAAGCTCCTGTCCATGTCCTATAGGCTTTCTGCCGTGGTGTCACCAGTCATTCAGAGCTCCTCCCCAGAAGGCCTCATCCCAATGGACACAGATTCGGGTCAGCAAATGAAAGAAGCTAGAATTACTGTATTCTTTCTTTTTTTCTCCCCCACCATCCACTCATTTCTTTGGTGAGATATAAAAGCTAAATAAGGGGGAAGGAAATATTATTTGTGATATTTCTGCCTTTTATGTAATATTTTTAACTATATATTTTATTTATTCATTTTATTTATTCATGCATACAAGAACTGGGGTATAGGCCAGAGGTGTGGAAGGTGAGAGGATTCACCAGAGACAGAGTAGAACAGTGTTTTATAATATTGTCATTTCAGAATACAACCTACTAGATAATTGTTGGGACTGGGAGAGTGGGTAGTATAAATGAGAGAGTTGATGGAGTGCAGTTAAGTGAGGCAGCTTTTTAGGGATCTATCATGGGCAAAAATGATTTGACATACAAAGACCATTAAATTAAAAAAAATTTGGAGGAGATACTCAAAATGTCTAAAATTAAACTCATGAACTTTCATCTGCATTTTCTCTCACAGTCCCTGTGTCTTTGCAAATACAAAACATGAATCCCAGGACTGTTTAATTTGGAAACTGTTCAATCAAAAAATATATGGATAGATTCACTTATATTCTAAGATTTTGTGAAAAACAAACAAAATTCACCTTATCTAATCTCAAAAAATTTGAGCTTGGCTAACTCTTTGTTACCGATTCATCCATTCATTTCTTTAGCCCATGTTACTGAATTTCTGCCATGAACCAGTTTCTCCTCTAAGGCACTGGTGACTCAGCAGTGAACAGACAAAGTGTTGTATTCATAGAGATCGCATTTCCTAATCCAGTGAGTGCTCAGGGAACAAAAATGAACTTTAATATAATACAAGACTGTAAATCGTACTTAGAAAGTAGAATATTACATTATTCATTTCAAAGTCAAGTATGGAGTCTTCATTGGTATTCCTGTACTATACCAGGTTGTTTTTGTTGGTGGTTTTCTCTTTTTAAAATGCCTTTTACCTTTCTACATTAAACTTTGCTATTTTACATTGCAGCTAGAAAGCTACTTAACTGAAGTTGATTGCCCTTCCTGGAGAGTTTCTGTTGTGTTTTTTATCTAGTCTTTCTTTAACCTCCTTAAAATATATGCCATATTTAAAAAATACATTTATTGTCATGCAGACCTTATATATAAACAATTTTCACAGTATTTGTTCTCTGAGTCACTTCTAATAGAGCTGATTATCAAGTATTGAAAATTAAAGAATTTTGAGGACAAGTAACCTGCAAAGGACATCGGCAGGAGATGTGGAACTGGGGTTTTATGTACTTTTTGCTCTCCCTCAGAATCAGCAAGCCGCTTACAGATGATTCTGAATGAGATTCAGCCTCGAGACACTAATGACTACTTCAATCAAGCCAAAATATTGAAAGAACATGATGCCTTTGATTTGGAAGACTTGAGTGCTAGTCTATCAAATACTGGTACTTCTGCAGAAATCAAAGGTAGCATATATAAAATCAGTTTGTAATAAAAAATCAGGGTCTAAGTAACTAAATGTACAGAATTTCTCCCTTTTTATGGTAAATCAGATGCTTCAGATGTGTACAGAACATTTCTGGAACAAAGTCATTTTTTTTTTAACTTTTAAATTAATTGAGGAAATGAGCTGATAACACTTTTTCCAGAAAATGGTGTGACTTAGCATAGTGTATAAAGTGTTACAACAACAGTGCTCAAACCTGTCTTGACAGCCAGGTAATGTAACAGCAGTGATGCTCAGTGAACTTGGGCTTGGACAGTAATTGACTCAGCAGTGGGGTTCCTTGCTGTTTGCTGTGGAGTCCTTAGATTCAGTACTTAGGCTCAGGCAGCCATTTCAAGGAAACAAACCTAATTACTCAGTAAAATGTGAGCCTCTCTGTTGTATCAGGCCTCTAGAACTTGAATTCTTTCTGCTTATTTTGTCATTGTTATTTTATAATTTTCTATAATGCTATAAAAAGTCAACAGCAGTCATTTCAGTGATTTAGTACAATGTTTACATTCTCCACTAGATGGCGATGTTGTGTTGTAAAGATAACTTTTTAACCGCAAAATTTCATATAAATACATAGTATAGTATCTTCAAACAATACAGCTATGAATATGAATTAAGAACAAATATAAGCTTCCCTTCAGTTCTCATTAATCTTGGTTCTTTCCTTATAAACCTGTTGTATGTACAGTTATCCTGTAGCTTGGTGGGCTTTTTAAAAACATAAATGAGATTACATTATAAAGATTATATTGTTAACTTGCCTTTTAAACTCAATAGTTTGTCTTGGATGTTTTTAAATGTTACTACTAAAGTATTTCTAAAACTCAAGAGTGAGCTTGCTAATCATGGGTTTTAAATATATTTTGAGAGAGAATCTGCATTTTCCTTTAACTTAAAAAGTCATATCTCACACCTCTATTGATATACTAGCCACCCTTACCAAGTAAATAATGAAGTATAGTTATTGTAGTCATATTTTATGGATAACTTAGAGGCAGAGACCGTTTACTTCACTGATTCCAACATTTTTAAATTTTTTTATTTTTAAAATAGTATATGAAAAAATACTGAGCATGAGTCCTACTCATAGCACATGCTCGACAAATGTTTGCTATTTTCTACTGAGTAAATACAACATGACACATTGATTTGTTTAAGCAGATTATTCTTGGGAAATTATGAATAAGCTTGGACTAAGAAACCTGGGATATGAGTAATCAAGTGTCTAGTGTGGCAATAGTTTTGTGTTTTTTTTTTTAAGGTAAAGAAGGAAAAACATGTGATGTAACAGCTCAGATGGTGCTGGTATGTTGTTGGAGAAGTATGAAGGAAGTCTCTCTGCTTGTGGGCGCACTGTGCCAGCTTCTGCCCACGCAGTCTGCGCCAGAAGCGCCCAATGGATTATTGACAGTGGAACAGGTAGGGTAGATGTTTATTCTACCTGATATAATCTGTGGCCCAATCATAAATCGCAAGGTTTTATTTGTAACCCGGCTTTCAAAAAAGAGTTTTGAGTTTTTCTTGAATAAAACCCTACCTGTGTCAGATGAAGAAAGTTTTTGCAATCATTCAAGAATGTGACCTTGTAGTACATTTCAAAACTATGGCATTTTTAGAAATATATTTCCAGATTAAATAAAAACAAAACAAAACCAAAAACATAGATTTCAGCTCACTTTAAGTTCAGTTAGTATTTTCATTTTCATTTTTATTTCTCCATTTTACACATGTAAAATTTAATTTTAATGAAGTTGTCTATTCAGTAAAATTCTACAAACCTCTTAAATTTTGCACAGAAAAATAGGTAATATACTGGTTGTTTTTAGATCTTGTGTTTCCCACTACATTGATGGTAAAGTTGTAGTCACTTCAGTTTTCTTAGCTGACTTTTATTTTAAGACCACAAAGTTAGTTCACCATCTGGGACTGTTCAAGTGACTTGAGTGCAGTGTTTACAAGAAATTAGCTTACCACAAGCATTTCATTTGGAAATATTTTAGATTTATTAGATTTCTGTTTTTAATTGATTCCCTCTTCCTTTCCATATGGTTCCAACAAATCCATTTCCCACCATTTTCCAGCAAAAATATATAGCATGTACTTTCATTTTTAACCCTTTCAAACAAAGATAATTTCCCCCTAGGGTGTAAGAACATTTTAGAACAAAACAAATATTGTAGTATGCGAATGATAATTATTTCTATAATAACCATGTGACTAGTTCCATGGAAATAATGCTAATATTTTTATTCTCACACTCTCTGTGGCTGATGTGCTTACATCTGGTTAACAGCTGGGCTTGTGATGTTGCAAGGCCCTGAGATGGAGAACAGCAAAGGGGAACAGCACACTGCAGGCATTATTATGTTCCTTATTCTCCTCCAAATCAAACAGGCGTCAGTGTCCTCGAGTTACTTGCAGTCATTGCTGGTGACTGGCTATCGTGCCAATGCCAACATTTTTGCTGAGGAATCCAGCTATGATTAATGATCACTTCACTGATGTTCATCATCTTGCTAAGAAGTAAACATGTGCTGGAGTCCCTTCACTTAACTTTTCAAGGACAAATTAAAACATTGTGTTGGGAGGTTGTCAGATAGTGTCAGATAATTTAAGGTAAATTAAAATAAAATGTAAGATAATTTAATTAGGGTAAGTAGATTTTGCTCTTACTGTAACTGAGAGAGACCTGAAAACTTCCTGTGAAAATCTTTTACCTTGACACCAGTTACGTAGTACTCAAAATTTATGAATTTGCGGTATATGGAAAACCTTGTTGAAATTGGGGATTGATATAAAATAAAAGATGTTGTAAAAAGAACAAAACAATAGTAGAAAAGATCTTTCAAACCAAAGAACCCTTCTGATTCCTCTTTTGACTGTCTTCCTATAAAATATATGTGTCCATTCTAAGGAGGCCCAGTCATGTATTCATGTCACTTTTAGGTGTGATGACCTCACATAGATAGGTTTGAGAAGAAATTCATGACAGAATGGATATACAGGATAGTAACACTGTTCTGACATTGAGACCTGACTCTGGAAAACTTGATTCTTAATCATACTGACTGGCTAAAAAAGTGGCTCCATTTCGGAGTAATTTGTCAATGAAAATCCATAATCACAAAGAAATTAGTGTTACTCATATTACCAGAGGATTCTTGCCTTTAGACATAAAATTTCGCTTCATGATGTTTCTTTAAATTGAAAGTACTCCCATGTACTTACAGTGTTTTAAGGGTTCAAATATAAATGGTAGAAAAGTGTAATTTACATTAGGGTGGTTGGACCATGCCTGAGGTACGTCTTCCTTCCCAGGGAGAGTCACCCCACACAGCACTAGATTTTCTGTGCACCTAGTAGCCAAACTAAGAATTTAAGAATCAACACCTTAGGTGAGGGGGACCACACCTAACAGAGTGCAGTGATTGGCAGGCAGGCTGTTGTTCCCCCTCTTGTAGAGGAGAATGCAGAACTTGGATTTTTTTCTTTCCAAGAAAAATAATAACTGTGGTCTGCTTTTCCCTCAGAGGATGGTTATGGTCCATACCACTATAATACTGATGTTGAACCTGATGCTTCTCTTAGACTCCACTCATTTTCCTCTGAAAGAACTAATAGGATTCTATTCTAATTTCAGATTTGAGGTCTTGCATGCAGAAGACAGGGAGGATTTCTTTGGTAACCCAGTTCCTGATTTTATAGCACTTTGTTAGAGGAGTAGCTGCTTACATCCCACTTCTAAGAGTGGAGTTTATAACAGGACAACAGATAGTGAGAATACAACTTGGGTATTTCAGCTGCTGTGCATGGAGAATGGGTGCTCGTTTCTAATTCTGAGTATTCAGCACTATATTCACAAACTCTGAGGGCTGGAAGGATCACAGAGGTGATATTATCCAATTCCCTTGTACAAGGGGAAACTGAAGCCCTGGGATGTTACCTGGTTTGCCTAACATCACAAAGCTGGCTTGTGGTAACTCTGGGACAGGAACCCAATTCTTCTCCTTCCTTCCCAACCTGTGTTCTGACACGGCACAGTGCTGCCTTTGTTCAGAGCTGCTCGTTTAATTTTTCTTTAAATTTAATTTTCCCTGCTTTCCAAACCCAACCAAATTTTTTACAAGCAGTTAGGCAACTTGCTCCTGAACTTTTCAGCAAATGATCTATTTCCCTGGATCATGTCTTATGAAGCAGTATGTCCTCACAGCTTCACCAAGAGGAAAATGTGTTCATTCAGAGGCATGTCTGCACTGTAATCACATAATGAAAGGTTCTTTCATAATGTCCCTGAATAAGAAGTAGAGATAAAACCAGCTTTGACAGCGGTAAGGCGAAACTCTTATAGAGTGAGCTGTCCAAGCAGCCTTATCTCACAATTTCCTGACTAGTAAGTGTCTCTGGGTTTCAAGCTCGATATTTTACTGGTGGGGAGCTTTTGCATGATACAGTTTGTTGGTCCTCTTACCATAGGATATCAGATACCTAGTGCTTACTGATGTTTTAAAAATAACTTCTTCTACCTGGAGTATCAATTCATGTTTTTCCCCTAACATTCCTGAAAAGAAGCTTTTGAGTAGATTTTTCATATCTGCTTCCGCTTCCTAGTAATTCTTGCTACAGCTATCACATGAATAAAAATAAAAATCAACTGGTAAGAAATTATAACTGTATTTTTAATGGAAATTTTAGATTCTACAATATTACAGTTTTTAGGATGTATCAGGTTAAGGGAATCTATTACATTCCTTCAGTGTCTTTTGTTAACTGTTTCAGATTTTTGTGATGGATTAAAGAAAATTAAAAAATGGATAGTACATTAGCATACATCTTAAAGAAAAATGCCTTTTGTACTTTCTTTTGCCAAAGTTTATTTTTAGAAATTATGAGTAAGTATTCATTGCATTGCACTGAATGCGGGTTACCATTTTTAAGTTGTGAAATGGAATTGAGCATGTAACCACATCATTTATTACTTATTTCTTGACTGTCTTACTATAAGGGTGTTGTGGGAACATAAAGACCTATAGTATATAGTTCTCAGACTTGAGGGCTTAGATATATAATGCAAGGTATAAGACAAATTATTTTAAAAAGTCAGAATAAAGGGCAACAATTAAAATGGCAAATGGTTAGGAATTTGCTGCAAAATATAGAATAAACATTTTGATAAGAAGATGTCTGAGTTTATATTTATTACTCTTGCATTTTGGCTTTGAAGAAATTCCGAGTTAAGTAAGAAATCTCTATAGTAGAGAACATACAGTGTAAAACATTAATTATCTTACTATAGTGCAAACTTTCATAAACAATTTCATTAAACCAAATTGGTATTAGGAATACTTAACTGTGGACTTTTCTAATTTTAAGAAATGACTCTGCCCTAAAATCAAAATTTAAATTCAGGTTTAGAGAGTAAGTCTCACTGATGATATTTTAAAAAGACATTTTTTGGTTCTTATTTTGTGCTAGGCACTCTGCTAAAAACTTGTATACATAATCTCACTTACTGCTCAGAAAAATCCTGCAAATTAGGTTCTAGTTTTATCTTCATCATTTATGACGAACTATATTGCTTAACTAGTTTGTATTAGAGGGAGGCTGAACTCAGCCCCACTGGTTCCCAGGTCCTAGATCTTAACCACTGCACATGGTTTTTGTAGGACTGTCCCACCTATACTAAATCTTTTTGAGTTTATCTAAATTATGACTAGAATTAGGTTGGATTTTTCTACTGTATTTCTATTGTATAGATAAAGGACAAATTAACAAATGTGTTTACTGTTGTTCTTTGTGGGTTTTGTGCTTTAGATGAACATTTAAGTCCACTAATTAGTCCATTGGTGAACTATAGATGCCTGGAGACATTGCATGTGGCTGTAATCTGCTGTATGTGTACCCTGCATATCCATAAAGCATATTCATTTGCTTAGGGAAATAGGTTTTTTTTTTTTAAAGATTTATTTATTTATGCGTACAAGCACAGGGGTACAGGCCAGAGGTGTGGGGGGGGTGAGAGGATTCACCACAGAGAGGGGGGGGCAGGGAGCAGAACAGGCAGATCAACAGAAGTACACTGCTGAGGGGAGCAGCGGGCACAGCAGGAGAGGTCTGCCGCGCCATGTGGGTCCCCTCCCTGGCTGGCAGCAGGGATCGAACTCATGCTGCAGTGGCTGCGGTCTGCTTCATAGTGTCTTGCTCAATCCACTGCGCTACCAGGGAGGGCCCGGAAATAGGTTTTTATAAGAGTTACAACTAGCATCTGCTAACCTTAAAAAATAGTGGCTAAAATTTAATTTGAAGTATAGAAATCATTGCCCCTATTTTTGCATTTTTATTTTAATTCCCTTTTTAAAATGCATAGATGTATGTTGTTTATTAAAACATTTTGTAAACACATCATCCACATTGATTGCGATATATGAAATTTTTTTGGTGAACTTTAGTTTTTTTTTTAATTAAAGAGAATTTAATTAAAAAGAATTTTTTGTTAAGATTGGTATTTATGCATCCAAGAGCTGTAGTGTGGGCCAGATGTACGAAGAGTTGAGAGGATTAGGATTCACCAGAGACAGAGTAGGGAGCAAACAGGCAGATCTGCTGAAATGTACTGCTGAGGGAAGCAGTGGGCAAGATGGGGAAGTCTGTTGCACCATGTGGGTTACCTCCCTGTTGGGGGATCAAACTCCTGCTGTAGATAGCTTCATAGTTCTTCAACTTAACCCCTTGTGCCACCAGGGAGGCCCTGGTGAATTTTAAATAGGAATTTAGTAGCATCCAATAGAAAGGGAATTGGCTTGAAGTTTTCAGAGGGCTTTTTCATTTTTTTTAAGTTAAATTTTAAAATTATTTCTGATTCTAACTATTGTCATTAATTTTCTAAGTTGTTGGAGTCAAATATGTTTGATTCCAGTGGGAAGGAATTAGCATGACCCCTTTTTCTTTCCAGTTGCTCATAGGTCATAATGCCATGCTGATTCCTCCCATCCTTTCTAATGGGGTACAGTCCTGCCTTGCAACCCAGTCTTCAGTTTCCTAGCATAAAACCTTGAGCCCATTCATTATCTGCTAATTCTCTCCTGTATTCAGTATTCATTCATATAAAAAGACCCCGTAAAGTTTATTGTAGTAGCTCTACTTAGTGACTATTTATTGATTTATTCATTTATGATTCCCAGATTCTTCTCGTGTTAATTAATTTCCAGTTTGGCCCATCCAGGTATATGCTGTTCAAGGTCTAAGCCTGAAGCTTTTTCTAATACTTTATTCTAGTGTAGAAGGGTTTCTCCTTTCTTGGAACTGTTAAGCTTCTAATGGGTACCATCCAACATACTGGTTTTCTCTGCCAACCTGCATTGAGAGCCTCCTGAGGACAGATGACTTGATATCCGCTATCTACCCTAGCACTAAGCCGTTAAGCATTTGGCAAAATTGCTGAAGAAATTCGTATGACCTGATTTACAGAATTTTTCTTTTCTCACTGGGAAATATTCATTGTAAGCCTGGTTGAGTTTGTTGGGAAAGTAAGTGCAAATGAATTAAAAATTGTCTACCTATCATCTAGTGTCCCGTTCTGTTCTGAGACCAGGATTATTTAGCATTGAGTTCCACCCTTGAAAAGAACTTCCACTGGTCCCAGTTCTGAGATCTTTGATTTTATCACATGCTTTTTGTTTTAGGCCCCTTGAAGGAAGGGAATTAGGGTAAAAGAAGTGTTAACAATTTGATCTGTGATTAGGACTAGACTGTGAATCTTTCTAAGTTTCCCTGCTGAAGTATGTTTTAATATCTGAAATATTTTAGAAAAAAAATGTAGAGAGACCCCCATGTTTATGATTTCTATTTTCATTTTCTGTGACTTACAAATCTCTAAGAAGAGAAACTTCTGTAATAATACAAGCGATGGACATGATGAGTTAGCAAACTGCTGTTTCTTCTCTTCCTCATTTTCTGGAATTACTTGGTTTCAGATATAGAGGTTGAATTCAGATGTAAGACCTGATAGTTCTGTTTAACGTATACTCTGAAAATGCTGTATCGAAAAATAAAATAAAACTTGTTTTGTGTTTAACTTTCAACAACTAATAGTGTGTATGGCTTTTTAAAAATACTGAAACTATGAATACTTATTATCAGGTTTTTACCTGAAAACGTTGGTTAACATAATATGTCATTCTGTGGGATATTAAAATTAGAATTAAAAAAATCCCATTGCATAAATGCTTTTGTTGGTCTCAGATCTGACTGTTATTTCTTTAAGTGTATCATTTGTCTCTTTGTAATCAGCTATATTTTGAGTATAGACTGTGTATTTTTCCTCTATTGGTAAACCCAGGCAGAGCTAATATGGAAATAAATTAGACTAAAGATTATGGACCTGTTCTGAGCTTTTAGATTTGTTAACTGAGTATACAATCTATGGGTGAGTCAAATACAGTTATTATCCCCAGTTTATAGATGAGGAAACTGAGACACTTGCTCATGGTCCCGTGTTTAAGTACTCCTTGTGTTGTTTACTGTCTCTGTTGTGTGTCGAGCACAAATCTACCGCTGTGATGGGGTAGGTGTTTCTGGGTAAATCTTGGAATAGTTTGCTTTTCACCACAGTCTGGACTCCTAGGGAGACCTGGATCAAGAGAGCCAATTTTGGCTTTGTTCCTGTAATTTTTTTTATATACAATGTGAATTTTTCTAAAGCCGATAGTCATCAAATCTAATGGTGAAAAGCACAATCTCGTAAACAACTTAATAGCTAAATCTGTTCTAAACCTCAACCAACAATTAATTGAAGTCAAGCCTTCTTTTAAATAACTTGTCATTTTTGTTATTTGTCTAGCCTTACTTGTAGAAAGGCAACATGTAGGAATGCAATTAGGCAGCTTTCTGAAAAATTTCATGGTTTTTACTCAGTGAAACTTGTTAATGTTCAGAAGGTGCTTTGTAATCTGCGTTGCCATTCACATTTGTATACCTCTAAAGATAATTATTGGGAGTTAGTGTTTAATAGGTGGAATTTCATTTTGGAAGATAAAGTTCTTTTGATGAATGGTGGTAGTGGTTGCACAGATGTGAATGTACTTAGTGCCACGGACTATACACTTTGAAATAGTTAAAATGGTAAATTTCGGGCCTCCCTGGTGGCGCAGCAGGTTGAGTGCCTCACTGTGAAACATTCTTGGCACAACAGCATGAGTTCAATCTCGGCCAGGGAGGGGACCCACATGGCACAGCAGACCTCTCCTGCTGCTCCCCTCAGCAGTATATTTCTGTCGATCTGCCTGTTCTGCTCCCCACTCTGTCTCTGGTGAATTCTCTCACCTCTTGTGACTCTGGGCTGTACCCCAGTTCTTGTATGCATAACTAAAAATAAATCTTTTTTTAAAATGGTTAATTTCACGTTCTATATAGTTTAGCTACAATGAAAAAAAAAGTAATGGAAGAAGAGGTCATTTTTTCCACCAAGGATTTCACCTTGTGTGATTTGATTGGTATTGAATGACATGAATTAAAAAGAGTACACAGGGAGGTTTGTGAATCTGGCATGGAAAGGCAGTTCTTACTATGGCATTTAAAAATGCCAAGCCTGGGCCTTCCTGGTAGCACAATGGGTTAAGCGATGCACTATGAAGCAGACTGCAGCCACTGCAGCATGAGTTCGATCCCTGCTGCCTGCTGTGGAGGGGACCCACATGGTGCAGCAGACCTCTCCTGCTGGCCTCACCTGCTACTCCCCTCAGCAGTGTGTTTCAGTCAGTCTGCCTGCTCTGTTCCCCATTCTGTCTCTGGTGGATCCTCTCAACTCCCACACCTCTGGCCTGTACCCCAGCTCTTGTATGGATAAATAAATAAATATATCTTTTTAAAAAAATGCCAAGCCTGGAACCAGATTGAAGTTTTGTCTTGCTGTGTAACATTGAATAGTTACTTATGCTTTCTGGGTCTCTTTTCCTCCATTGTAAGTAGAGATAATAATAGGACTTCTTTTATGTACTTACTGTAAGGATTAAATGAGATATTAGAGAACTATTTAAAATGCTAATGTTGTATAGTTGATACCAAATGAATGACCATCAAGACCTGGGTTCTAAGTTATGTTACTAACATAAATATATCTTTAAATATAAGCATTAATTGAATAACTTCTTTTTACTTTGTTTTAAAGGTAAAAGAAATAGGTGATTACTTTAAACAACACCTTTTACAGTCCAGACACAGAGGAGCCTTTGAGCTGGCTTACACTGGCTTTGTGAAACTCACGGAAATACTAAACAGGTAAAACAAAACAAGTATCTTTTTGCGTACATTTTAGTAGAATTTTGTTATGTCTTTTGATGTTTAGAAGAATAAGACTTAGTTGGTCTCAAAATTTCTGGAAGACTTTGTTTTTTTAGGTTTCATTGTATGATTTATTGCAGATGATTGAGTGAAATGTTCAAGCTGAGTTGTTTTTCCATAGAAAGGTGATTTGAAGCAAACCCAAAGATTTTGCTAAAAATAACTTTGAAGTTACCATTTCTTTTCATTGAGAGAAATGGCTGTTTTGTCTGTTTGAAAATTACTTGGCATTTGAAGTAAAAGAAGCCTTCCAGTTTTTGGGATTTGTGTATATTACAAATAGAAACATGTAGGGATTTAATGTTTGTCTTCCTAATTTTCTCCTACAGAAAAACTTAAAAGCACAATGAATAGACCAAAAAGTATAAAAGATTCCCCTCCCCCCTTTACCTGAAAAATACTTAGGTAGATTTCATATATTTAGCCAAATGTATTTTTTTCCAACATTATAGGTGCTGATAATTTCATTCATTCATATAATAGATTTCCTCCAAAGAGCTTGTGAGGAAACCTTAAATTACTTAATGACTAAGTGTTCATGGCAAGTGTTCTCTAAATAAAAGGTAGTATTTTCCAGGAAAACATTTCCATTGCCTGGAAACTTTTTGAAATGTAGCTGAGTTCTGCCAGCCTTGTAGCCTCAGCAAACATTTTATTTTGGGTTGTTAAGGCATCTACTTGAATATTTTTGAAGTATTTTTTCACACTCCTGGTAAAAACATTTATAAAACATCTTGGCAGTTATGAGCTGCACATAGTATCTTTAAATGATACTTGAAAAAATGGCCCTGACATTAAACTGCTGATCTTGAAAATATTTTGTTATCTTTTTAACTCCTTTCCAGTGTAGACATGACTTAAGGCTATTTTTTCTCACAACACAAAATCCTTCACTCTCTTCAACTAAGTTAACATATATTGAAACTAGCTCTGTGCTTAGTACTGTGCTTGTTTTGGAGAATGTAATACTTCTTTATATGACATGGTTCCTGTTCTCAAAAGAGCTTACAGTTAGTTTGGGAAATAATAAATAAGCAGGAATGAAATTAAACATTTAAATAAAAAATAATAAAAATATTTGACAAATGTTATGTCATGAATACTGTTTATCATAAATAGTCAGAATTGACTGTGCACCTAACATTGCTGTGCATACAAAGATGTGTTAGTTGAATTTCCAGCCGGAAACGTGAGAGCAATGCATTTAAACAAGATAAGCAATTCAGTTGTCCAACTTTGGGTGACGTTTACAAGTTCTGTAGGAGCAACCGAGGTAGACTGGTGAAACTCAGCAAAAGAGGTAGATTTTGTGCTTGAGTAAGGTTTAAGTGTCTGGGAAGAGAAGAGAAAGAAGGAAACATTGTGAGCCCATGTTCAGAGGCTGAAATCAGCATGGTGTATTGTTTGGTGAGAAAAGAAGCTAGTTTTGTTGTAGAGTTGGTCGTGGTGGTGGAGTTAATGGGCAGTATCATACAACTAGGAATATTGAGGCCAAACTGTATATACCGTGAAAGTAGGTTTGCTGTAGGAGTGCCGTTCAAGCGCGCGGGTAAAGACCCAGTCAGGCAAACCCATTTTATATTAGGGTTGCCCTGTAACAGTATTAGTTTTGGGTGATATAACAAAAACAGATGTGGATTTAGTGTGTTACCATAAACATCTTAGTAGGATTGAGTCTTAAGAGGGAGATAATGAAAGAAGAAAAGATTAGAAGACCAAGAACAGAGGCTTTTTACCCCTCTCCTGTGATTGAATGGTAAAGTCAAATGCAGTCTGTGTAAATGGATTGGGGAGACAAGGCCAGACCCATTGTCTGGTATTTTAGCCACTCCTAATCTGCTTTAAGGATCTCATGGCTGTCACTATTGTCTTTTTATCAACCTGTTATGATTTCTCAGTTGTTGCTTCCAAACCAAGTGTGCTGGATCCCTTTGGAGAGATATTTCAAATCTGCTGTAACAGACTGTTTTACAGAGAACATCTTTATAGTGTGTGTGGTTTCCTTTTTTTTTTTTTTTAAGATTTTTATTTATTTTATGCATACAAGAGCTGGGGTACAGGCCAGAGGTATGGGGGACGGGGTGAGAGGATTCACCACAGAGAGCAGGGAGCAGAACAGGCAGATCAACGGA